>JAPQWV010001433.1:0-88303 GCA_027422505.1 Craterostigma plantagineum | reverse complement strand
TCGGGTATGAAAGATAAAACCGAGGGTTGACCAATTCTCAGACAACTATGTTGACGGGAATGTGGTCTCCACATTGTCAACCACAACATCTCCCCCTTTTTATCTTTCTTCCCAAAACCGTTGCAGAAGTTAGGCGTAACGAAACTCCCCCTGATAGCCACATATTCTCAACCCAAAACGTTAGACAAATGGTTAGAGTAAATGCAAACAGAATGCACTTAAAGAATTCAAAAGTACTAAGAACTTAGTACATAGCCATAGGGGTTCTGAAGATAAACATCTGCAAACAAAACAAACAAAGTGGTCCATAGGCAACATAAATCACACGCGCACGCAAAATAAAAACACAAGTCAGATAGCATGCAAAAACAAAAAGGACTAAAAAGTGCGCATGCACAAAAACGACCTAGACCCACTATGGTCTAAATCGTTGGACTCTGACTCGTATCAGCACCCGCGTCATTCCAGCTCCTTCCTTGATCCTGTACTCCCCCTGTCTGATTGGCTCCTTATTCTGCTCCCCCTGAATTTCGCTTGCAAAGTCACTCAACATTGGTCAGGGTCATGATCTCCGCCATCCATCTGCACAAACACCTCTCCCCTTTTTGGGAAGAAAGTAAACCTCAGAGAACTTCTCTCTGAGCAATCGAGAAAGTACTCTTGTCATTTCAGACACTTCAGCGCTTTCTGCAGATTCGATGTTGAGGTAAATGTGGAACCAACATCTGACCAACATTCTGGGACTCAGAAACAGGTGAGTTTGCCATAGAGAAATCAAAGATAAATTCAAGAAATGGAGATGCAAGACAGAATATAAACCCTTGATTGTATCGAAAGAGTTCAAGAGCAATTAGAAAATTGCAGAGAGGGTAGTTCGACTTATGTAACTAGGGATTGTGTAGTGGAAAGTTATCAAGGTCACTCAAGTCGAAACTGCTACATAGAAGCACCAACGAAAAAAACTGTCCCTATCAGTCATGTCAAATAAACGTGGAGGGAGTGGACATAAAAAATAACAGTTGGGTCATTAAACTCACTTAGGCAATTTAAATGATAGAAACGAATTTGATAATCAACATGCCTAAGTAAAATCGAGCTGAACATGTTATAAGCAGAGGTAACTCACGTGAGCATAAAAAGCACATTAGACCATGTTTCAACCAAAAAATACCAAGTCAAAAATCCAAGTAGGCGCAAGTAAGACTAACCGTTTAGGCGACATTGAGGATCACTTGAGACAAGCGTAACATGCTGTTCTTCGAGAGTTCTAATGCAATTCTGAGAGATATCTAAACTAGACACAGAATAATGACAAATGCAAGACAAAAAGCTAAAGCAAGTAAACGAAAGCACATAAAAATAGCAATACCAAACTGACTGTACATATGTTGCCTCAACATTTGACTCAATTCTATTTCCGTAATCCTAGACTTTTCTGCTCACCCTTCTCTAAACCAGTTCCCCTTATTACCCTTTCACCTTATTAATCTAACCGAAATCATGCACTGCCCTTATACCCTATGCCTCAAGTTTGGCTTTTTGTCGCATAGTATACATCGTCACCGCGAATGCCGTGTACCTACGGAAACTTATTACCAAGTACCTATATCTAGCAAAGAGTTTATGAGCATGCTTATACGCAACAAGGATTGGCTTTTTGTCGCAAGAGTACATCGTCACAGCGAATGCCGTGTACCTAGGGACGTATTACCAAGAGCCTATCAAAAAGGGATCGGGTTCATTTAGGGACCAGTCAAGAAGAGTCAGTCATTTCACAGGAAACAGAACAGAATATTTCATCAAACATTAAAGCAGTAACAATCTAATCTGGCATATGCTATGTTGATCCAAATGTTGGACCAACATTCAGACTGACATGTGCAAACCTATGGATTTCTTCAGGTCCGAGAAACCTTTCAGAATCCAATGCTTTCGTGAATATGTCTGCTAACTGATGTTTTGTGTCTATATGCTCAATGCGCACTAACTCTTTCTCTACCATATCTCTCAGAAAATGATGCCTTATATCTATATGCTTCGTGCGTGAATGCTGGATAGGGTTCTTAGATATGTTGATGGCACTAAGGTTATCACAATACATGAGGACTGAATCGCACTAAACCATAGTCACACAACATGCTATTAACCACATTAACTGTGTACAGCAACTACCCGCAGCAACATACTCAGACTCAGCAGTAGATAAAGACACACAGTTCTGTTTCTTACTATACCATGCAACTAAATTATTATACCTAAGAAGAAACAGCCACCACTTGTACTCTTGCGATCATCCTCGTCACCTGCCCAGTCCGCATCACTATAGCCTACAAGACTCAAATTAGTATCTTTCGAGAACCATAATCCTAGGCTACACGATCCACTCACATAACGAAGAATTCGCTTAACCGCATTAAGATGGGACACTTTAGGCTCAGATTGATATCTAGCACATACACATACGCTATACATGATGTCAGGTCTACTAGCAGATAAATATAACAAACTGCCTATAATTGAGCGATACAATGTTGGGTCAACATTCTGTCCCACATTGTCCTTACTTACCTTTTGTGTAGACCCCATAGGCGTTTTCATTACCTTCGACGTGTCCAATCCAAACTTCTTAACAGTATTCTTTGCATATTTCTCCTGGGACATAAAGATTCCATCACTGCTCTGCTTAATCTGCAACCCTAAAAAATACGTTAGCTCGCCAATCATGCTCATCTCAAAGGTGGTGTTCATCGCCTGCACAAACTGATCTACATAGAATGTGAGCTTGAACCAAAAACAATATCATCAACATAAACTTGGGCAATCAAAATATCAGAACCGACCCTTTTAACAAAAAGAGTACGGTCTGCCTCACCTCGTACAAACCCAAATTCAAGTAAAAGGTGGCTAACCTAGCGTACCAAGCTCGGGGCGCTTGCTTCAATCCATACAAGGCTTTCTGCAGCTTAAAAACATGGTTAGGATAATGGGGATCTTCGAATCCCTTAGGTTGTTCGACATATATTTCCTTATCAATGTACCCATTCAAAAAAGCACCCTTAACATCCATTTGATGTAAAGTGATGTTAAGATAGCATGCAATAGCTAACAAAAACCTAATCGATTCTAACCTAGCAACAGGAGCAAACGTCTCATCAAAATCTATCCCTTCTACTTGCGTATAACCCTGAGCTACTAAACGTGCCTTGTTTCTAACTACTCTACCATGCTCATCCGACTTATTCTTAAAAATCCACTTAGTACCTATGACATTAATGTCATTAGGTCGTGGTACTAAAGTCCAAACTTGATTCTTTTCAAACTGCAAAAGTTCCTCTTGCATGGCATTAATCCAATATTATCCTTAGAGCTCAAGGACATTCTTAGGTTCTACCTCAGAAACAAAGCAAATAAAGCGTACCTCAGCGTATACCGAATTCATGCATACGTTTCTTACCATAGACTTATAGTCTTTGCGTGGCTTGTCTCTCGTCTTCCTTCCTTCATTCACGTCACCAATAATGAGGTCAGTGGGATGTTCTTCTGTATCTTTGCTGGCGGATCTCTTCGCACTTCGCTGGGTCCAGCCTCTGCATCGTTCTGTTCAGGTTCAGTTGCTGAGTCAGATGCTGGCTCAACATTTTCCTCCACATTTTCCTCTGTTTCATCAACAGCTTTGCCAAGGTCTGTAATAACAACTTGTGGAGCATTTCTGCTGAGGTCAGTAGCATCATCAAACACAATGTTCACAGATTCCTGAACAGACTTCAAGCGCAAGTTATATACACGATACGCACGGCTATTAGACGAATAACCTAAAAAGATGCACTTATCACTTTTCGAGTCAAACTTGGTCAGATATTCACGGTCATTAAGCATATAACAATTGCATCCAAACACATGAAAATACTTAACCGTAGGCTTTTTCCCATTCAACAATTCATAAGACGTTTTTTAGTACCATGCCTAAAAAATACACGATTCGAAATATGACATGCCGTATGCAATGCTTCAGCCCAAAAACGCTTAGAAATATTCCTAGAATGCAACATAACACGAGCCATTTCTTGCAAAGTCCTATTCTTTCTTTCGGCCACCCCATTTTGTTGGGGCGTCTTAGGAGATGAAAACTCATGTATGATGCCTTTCTTATCACAAAACTCATTGAATGACTGATTATCAAACTCCCTACCATGATCTGATCTAATGCGAAAAATAGGAGCACAAAAATTATTCTTTACCATGGCACAGAAAGTTTTAAAAAAATCAAATGATTCTGATTTTTCCCTAAGAAAATAAATCCATGCATATCTAGAAAAGTCATCCACGAGCAC
Organism: Craterostigma plantagineum; assembly: GCA_027422505.1. Classification (NCBI taxonomy): domain Eukaryota; kingdom Viridiplantae; phylum Streptophyta; class Magnoliopsida; order Lamiales; family Linderniaceae; genus Craterostigma; species Craterostigma plantagineum. The sequence continues at coordinate 83,972 of JAPQWV010001433.1, read as the reverse complement.
ATATGCATATTTCCTACCACCAATGCTATCTACTTCCATCGGACCCATCAAATCCATATGTATCAACTGAAAACAGTGGGCAGTTTTGAAATGTTGAGCAGATTGTGGATCAACATTATGACTGGCATGCACTTGCTTACCTTTCAAGCATGACTCGCATACAACCTTACCAAACTCCTTTAGTTTAGGGATGCCTCTGATTGCTTCGTGTTTGATAAGCTGCTCCAAAGTTCGGTAATTGACGTGCCCTAGTTTGTGATGCCAAAGAACCACCTCATCTTCAGCCTTTGATAGTTGGCATACGTCCTTCGAGTTGGATTTGTCGCCGACTAAGTAGCAATTATCACTTGACCTTTTACCTGCCATCACTCGAACACAATCGCTGTTAAATACCTCACAACATTCTTTATTAAAACGTACCTCAAGGTCGTCATCGCAAAGCTGGCTTATGCTTATCAAATTCGCCACAAGACCCTCGACGTGAAGAACATTGCTTAGTCTAGGAAAGTCGGCCACATTTAATCTTCCACGGCCTAGAATCCGTCCCTTAGCTCCTCCTCCAAACGTCACAGATCCGCTGCTTAAAGGCGTATAATCGCTTAGAAACTCCTTGGTACCCGTCATATGTCGGGAACACCCGCTATCGAAGTACCAAGAACCTGTCACGTTAGCTCGCAAGGAGGTATATACAACATTGCATTTATGAACAGATTTCTGTACCCAAACTTTCTTAGATGATAAAACAGCATTTGAACTATCAGAATTTGAAGGTGAGCCAGCCGAAATCTCTCCATTCATTCCTTCCAACACTGATTTCTCAATGTTGAGTGAAATGTTGGACGACATTTCAGTCGACATTGATTTCTTCGCAGAAATCTCCCCCTTCAACTTCCAACAAAACGGTTTGATATGACCAGATTGCATGCAATGATGACATTTAAATGATCTATCCTTAGACTTAACAGTAGCAAGCTTAGGACTCTTCTGAACACTCGCGATTTTAGTAGTATCACTAACATTAGTCGAAGCATGTGATTTTTCTTTAACAAAACTATATTGGGCTGAACTTGTGACACGGGTTTAGGAACATCGCAAGAGGGCTGATTATTGAAACCGAGACCTTGCTTATCAAAGATACCAAGAGATAATACCTCATCAAGGGTTGATTTACCCTTGTTCATTCTCGCAAACGTCTCGTCAGCCTTATCGACACGCTTCTGTAGCTGGTCGATCTCCTTGTCCTTTCGCGTCAAAACAGCTTCCATTTGTTCACCCATCAAGCAGACCTTCGATTACTTTTTCATTCTTTTCATTCTCCTCAGACAACACTTTAACGGCGGCTTTGAGTTGCGCATTTTTCGCCTTCTCTATCTCTAATTGTGTGGAAATTTGCTTCAAGGCTGCACAATCATCAGTACCTAAATCTGCATCATCAGAACTTGAAAACCCATCAAACAGTTTGAGTCATCATAATCGAAAATAATCTGTTTTTCCGATGCTGAGGTAGATGTTGGTTCAACATCCAGATCAACATCTGTTACCGCAGTGAATCCAATCTGTGGATCTTCGTCGTCTTCGCAGTCTGAAAAGGAGTGGATGGTTACTGATGATGTTTTTGGTGGCTCCCCATCATCTTCATCGTCAGAAAGCTCCACCCAAAACGATTTCCCTCTTTTGCGAAGTGTGTTTGCACACTCGTTAGCATAGTGACCCCAGCCCGTACATGCATGGCATCTAACTGAATCATAATCAATATCTTCTTTCCATCTGGTTTACGTTTGAAGAACGGCGGAGCAGATGAGGGTTGAGTTTTGACATTCTGCCCTTCCTAAATGTTGGACCAACTGTCGGGCCAGCATTTCTCTCAGCATTCTTCTTCTTCTTGAGAAACTTTGCGAAATTCTTCACCAGCATGGCCGAATTTTCCTCATCATCAGATTCATCCTCAGTTTGAACTTTGGATGGTTGACTGACCAATGCAAGGCTTTTGCCGCGTGATGCCCTCTTTTGTACGTCAAGGTTGGTCTCGTAGTTCTTCATGATGTTCATCAACGTGTTGAACTCCATGTGGCCAAGTTATGAGCTTCCTCGACCGCTGCTACCTTCACATTAAATTTCTCAGTTAGAGTACGAATGGCTTTAGAATTAAGTACCTTATTTGCGATCGGGTCTCCAAGACTGGCGCACTCGCTCGAGATCGTCAAAAGCTTCCCGAAATACGTGGTGATATCTTCATCCTCCGTCATCCTAATGTTCTCGAACTGATTGTGGAGAATGCGCAATTTGGTTTCCTTCACACTTGCGTCACCTTCACAATATCTTTGAAGCAGATCCCATGCGTTATTCGCCGTCGTGCAGTTTTGGATGATTTTGAACATGAATATGTCCACTGATGAGAAGATGGCGTTGAGCGCTTTGTCGTTGAACTCAGCTGCATTACGCTCGGCCACCGTCCATTGTTCGACCGGCTTGTCGACGACTTCACCATCAGCGTCAGGAGCAGTCCGAGGTGGGGTATAACCGTTGAGGACAGATTCCCATGCTCGCACATCTATGGATTTGATACACTGCCGGACACGAACCTTCCAGTAGGCATAATTCGTGCCGTCTAAAAACTGGGACTTTGCCGATGTAGTTTGAACTCGTAACATCCATTGTAGAGGATTTCAGCGCTTAGTCACGTCAAGCGTAGGCTCTGATACCACTTTGATGGTGGGACGGTCCGGAATGGATGTAAAACACTAAATACGAAACTGGTGATGTAAATGCTGACTGAAATGTTGAAGCAACACTCGATCTCACACAGAATGCACAGCGGATAAAACTCGATATTTAGTGACGAAAAACAAAGAACACGAGATGAGAATTCTGTGCAGCAAGTTAGAAACTTGCTGCGTGCCTCATGGCGAAATTCCACTATTACGATGGATTACAAAAACAACTATCCGTAGATAGTAAAATCAAGCCTAGAAAACTACGAATCGAAAAGATCCTGCAAACGACTACGAAGTACTAAGACTTCTGCACACTGAATACTAGGCTAAACAATAAAAGAACTCTCGAGGTCACTCAAACTCAATGTATGCTTCGCTCTAGTTTTCTCGTGTCTCGCTCGTGTGTTCATAACGGTTAAAATGAAGTCTCGTATAAGTACTTCGACTTCTGAACGACTTGGACAACATCCATACTGCCCACAACGTCCACTAACTTCAATATGGCCGTTGGAAGTTAGCTTGGACTGCCTCAAACGACTTGGTCTTGTCTTGAGCTTCAAGACTCCTATTTTTAGTATGTTGCTTCCTAGTTTCGCTCCTCCACTCCCACGCTTATTCCACACGGTTTGAACCCTTCAAATCCTTATCTAAGTCCTGCACATTACTAAGGAAAGCCACGAAAATAGGTTAGACAGTTTTCGGGTATGAAAGATAAAACCGAGGGTTGACCAATTCTCAGACAACTATGTTGACGGGAATGTGGTCTCCACATTGTCAACCACAACACTATGTTACTTATATCCTTATGATGCTGCTCGTTAGGACAAGTATGGATTTTATTACATGGAATATAATGTAAAAAGCACTGCTATGCGATGTCCACATAGCATGCTTTGTGATTGGTTCTCTTCTCAACTCCAAGTCGAATAAATATAAATGCAGATATTTTGAATTTTTAATAAAATTAAAAGTGGATGAGTACAAGATACATATTACTAATTCATATCATACTTTTACATTGGATACGTCTGTTTGAATTACTTGCTCAACGTCTCTTTTTCTTCACCAAGCAACTTATTCGTAAGTTATAGCGATGTATATATGACTTTGTATTACCCGTTGAGTTCTTATAATCGAACTTGACTTTTGTATATCTGCATGCGTTTGTTGCTTCCATGAATATAAGAATTTCATATTGCGTTACTAACATTGCGTGTCTAGCGAAGAATTTATTATTTTATCATCAAATCTTGAAGTCCTTGTTTGAAACTTTCTTGTGGAAAAGTTCAAGTTCAAACAACACACTATCTTGAACGTTATCCTCGTCAAGACACGATCTTATATGTTTTCAATCGCCGAAAAACCCTCTATATATACAATCCCATCTTATCTCTCATCACAACAAATACAAAAAAAAAAATACATCCCCGTAGAAAACCCTACGATGGAAAATCCAACTTCATCAATTATCCCGATCTCACCAATCATACTAGCATTCAATTTATTACTCTCAGTCTCAACCGTCAATTCGTTCGTAACACCTTACGCCCCGAAGACATGTCGAGGACCACCTAAGTCATACAAGCTTCAATTCTACGTCCAAGACATATTAACTGGTCCTAACCAATCGACGTACGAGGTTGCCCGAGCTTCGATCACATCCTCCTCGCCATCTTTGTTCGGCACTATTCGAGTTTCTGACTTGAAACTAACTTCGACGCCCGATTATGACTCCCAGAACTGGGCCGTGCCCAGGGCTTTGTCGTCAACGCAGATCGAAAAGTGCTGGCGATCGACCAAAATACGAATTTCATTTTCACCCACGGCGACTACAACGGGAGTTCGATCAGCGTCGTGGGGAGGAACGCTTTGCTTTCCGAACAGAATCGTGAATTGGCAGTTATCAGTGGGACGGGAAAGTTTCGCTGCGCTCGAGGGTTTTCTATCAGCAGCACTTACTCGACGAACGCTACGACTTCGAACAGCGTCATATTCTTTACGATTTACGTTACTTCTCGTCGCTAGCTAGTGTGTGTGTAATCTATTGCACGCATGCGTAGTATGTTGTAATAAATAAACGCGTGAGCATTTTTTTATTCATTGATTCATAGGTTTAGTTGGTGCAATAATATGTGTATGATTTGTTTGTGAAGATATATGAATAAAAATAGCTTCTTTTTATGTTACTACCGTAAAACCTCTATAAAAAAATACTCGATAAATTAGTAACCTCTCTAGAAAAACAAAATTTCCTGGTCCCGACTCAGGCCTTTGTAAAAAATCATCAAATTCGATAAGATAATAAGATAATAATCATTCAAAATTTTCCTTTATAAATATTAGGATTCATTAAAACTCCAAATAATCATAAATACTGCAATTAACAATATTATGATAATTTGCTAAAAGATGAATCTTTTATCTTAAATTTTAGATGTAATGTGGATTTCATCCTCAACTTTTTAATTTGCAGTCAATAGTTCAGGTGTGCATGAAGATAATTAGTAATTGTATGCAATGAATTAATATTATACATGAATATATTTATTTAGTTACAAACAAATTGTTTGATGGGTGAATATAACCAATGAAACATATAGAAATATGAAAGTTAATTTAAAAAGTTTCTCTTTTTATTAATAAAATATTAATTTATCGATATATTTCGATATCTTTTAAGTTAATAAAGTACAGATCATAATGTTATTAATTTAGAGTTTTTTCTGAATACTATAGGAGCCCATCGACTAGCTTGGCATTCATTATAACTTTTTTATTCCTGGAAATTAGAAAAGAGAAAAAGAAGGGAAAAAATATAAAATTGAGGGAACTTTGAAAAGAACCTGAGAACATGGGTTCCATTCCAATACCAGATTCAGAAGACTATTCTCTATCCAGCTGTGTAAGAATATAGGTTGAAAAACAGCATTGTGATATTTATTTTCGTGGATCAATGGCGACTTCGAGGCGGCCGATTAATCCTTCTCGAAGGGTAATGGAAGCTGGGTCTGCGCCGTTTTTCGACTTCTTTTTTGTAGGGAATCTTGTCCGTTATTTACATTTATCGTGGCCGAGGTATGCATTTTCTTACCATCTTCTCATTTCTCCAATTGATTGCATCGCATTGGATTGGTTGTAGAGCAATTTGGTTTGATTTAGTTAGCTGATTATTGCTCTTAGCTCGCTGCAGCTGATTCATGAGGGAGTTTGATTAGTGCTTTCCATTGAAATTCTGATGTATGATCTATTCGGTTTAATGATTTTAGCTAGAAATATTTGGAATACAAGATAAATTCGGACAGAGGATAAAGGCCAAGTTTTGTTATTGGATACGACGAAAGCTCTTCACTTTATGGATGGATTCCTCTTACTTTTGAAAATTGGAAAGTGATTACTCCAATTATATGGCAGTTTCTCTAACTGGCTTATGTTATTACACAGTGTTTGCAAGTATGGCTTAATTGTGCGTATATATCAGGCTGACAATTGAGATTCATAACTTCCAATTGAGATTTCTCTGCTGCAATTTACAATCATCGATCAATATGTGGTGTTACAATGATGCAGAGCTGGTTATCCAGATCATTGGCTCTGTTACCAGGTAACATAATTTTCTGCTCATTGACATGTCTCGCTAAATATATGGCCAATTTGAATTATTCAGTTATATCATTTCAGCATCTTGCATATTATAGTTCTACATGGAAGGCTCTTACAAGTTATGCAATGATTTGACTGATAGGTACTTCTGGAGAGGTTTCTTGTACCAATCTCCTTTGCAATACATTTGCTAGAATCTTATTTTGGTTTCCGAAACTTCAATGACAACTTTTTTTTGGTCAATTACATAGGCGAATATTCTTGCGCGAGCGAAGTCCACCATGCCATACCGTTCCTTAAGATAGCATACGGTGAAAGCATGCACAAGGTTTGCACGTGGGGCATCGAACCTTACGACATAGAAGACGCTGACCAAACGTGCAAGAAATGGTTCGCAGAGGCATCGTTCGTGTCGCTGATATCACATTTCCTCTTCCCTATAGGGCAAAGTTCTTCCCCTTGTGATCGTTTCAGATTCACTCGACTATTTGTCTCCAAAATATCTGAATAAGACTCTCCCTGAATTATCCAGGCTATCATCTGATGAGCAATGCCTTTATTACTTACTTCCATCCACGCCTCATTATCTCAGTGATGATACTGAAGATACCGTAAGTCTGTATGTACGATCGTATTCTTCTTATTGCAGGCGAAGTTAAGGAGCCCGACTTGGTGGGTTCGATTTTTCGTAAGGATGAGTTTGCAAGAGAACGAAACCGTTGTGAAGAAGTTCGAACAAGATGCAGAGAAGAAATCACACAAGCCAAACTGCCAAATTTGCCATTTCAAACCATACAATTAAAGTTGTCATTTTTTTCCTTGAGTTTTTTGTCTTTTGAATGCATTCCAAGTATAGTTAGCATAGATGGATGGTAGCTATTCATTTGTATTGGGCGACCCAATCGGCTTGGCTTATATTGGCTCCATTTTACACAACCCATTCGTAACCCATTTTAAAAAATAAATAAAAAATTCATGTTTCAATTTTTGAAATTAAAGAAATATTAATCCACATATATGAACTGTCATGCAATAGTAGTTCAACTTTCAATTGGTACGTTCTCCTCTATGTGGTGTGGGGATATGTTATGTTAGGTTAAAGACGAACAAAACTACGGTTCCCTTTTTTATTTGGGAAGCTCAGATTTGACATTTTGCAATTGTGACTCTCCTCAGACCAAAAATCCCTATTACATACATTTTCTAGATATATATATTCGAAGACCATTTGTGGCACAAAGGGTGGAACAAAGAGTTCTTACAGGCAACTTGTGCGTATCATACAATATAATATACAATCATTATTGTTAAGATCACTCGATCATGTAATATCCAAGAAAATTACAACACGACAATATAATAACATGCATTCATTGTTGTCCCTAAATGACTTGATGAGAATTCCGATGGGTCCCGCCGCCTATAAAGCGGTGGTGGCCCGCCGTCACATCCGATGACAGACTCCCACCACCATCCAACTCCCACCACCATTATTTTTTTTTATTCAAAATTGAGATGTATTTTCGTAATAAAATATATATATTATTAGCGTTCGTTCGCCCTTGCATTACTTACAATTATTATTATTATTATTATTATTATTACATTACTATACTATGATTGAACCGTTTTTTTGGTGGGCCTTAATTGAACAGTCTCATCTCTGTGTTCCTTCGGCCCCCACTTCCCACATGGTTACATGCTAACTTTGTTGGGCTTTATGTCTTCCCTTAGCTTAGGGTACATTTCATCTACAATTATTTTATTCTTTGATCTATGCTCTAAAAGATTGATTTTTAACTCAAACTGTGTGAATAATGTAACGAAAGAGAAAGCCACACACGGAGGAAAAGCAAGGTAGTAGTTAACGAGAATGATCAGGAGTATTATATCAACTTAAAGCATTATTATCATGATGAAGATTAGCACTAACAAATGTCAAATTGAAATCAATTATCGTATCATTAGTATTAAGACAGCTATGGACGGAAGATGGCGGATGTTCCAGTCAAATGCACAGTGTAATGAAAAGATGGCCGATGGAGGAAAAAAGTGGCCCTAAAAAGTAAAACTCGATGGATCAGTAAGTAAGCAAGTAAAATGTGCGTATCTCTGTAGGTGTGTTCAGATAGGCACACAGTAAAACAAGGAAAAAAAGAAAATAAAATCCTCAACAACACAACGCCCATTCAATTGAAAATATATATTGTAATATTATAAATGTAGAAAAGGTTAAGTGAGACAGACGACAACAGACAAGTGCACACATATAGATAGATGAGATGGGTCATTAGTCGTCTGTGCATTAGGAAACAGAGCTCGCGCTGTTTACGCGCGCTCTGAATCTGAACAATGGACCCATTTCTCACTCATTTCTTATCAACTTGATGTGCCCTCTCTCTCTCTCTCTCTCTCTCTCTCTCTCTATATATATATATATAATATATATATAATGTGTCTAAGTTCTGTATTTTCGAGATTTACCGACAGTGAAATTAAATCATAGGTTAAATCATGTAGGTTAGGTTAATTAATGGGCGGAGGTAATGAGACTGAGGAAGTAGAGGACAATGGAAGAAGGTATGACAAAGGATGATATATGGTTGAGATCTCAATGTTTTATACGACAAGGATGATATATGGTTGTGTGTGGTCTTTGCAAATGTTTGAGGCAAATGTGTTGAACTACTCTCTAATGATGAATAGAGGGAAAAATTATGGATTTTGATTGGATTAAAAGTAGAATGGTTTTAGGTGGAGAAAGGGAGTGGACCGCATCGTACCTCATTAACTAATCACTTTCTTCAACGGTAGGGTTTTGTAAGTCAACCGTCGCATCACTTATTAATTATTACTGTCTTTTAACTCTAACTCTACGATTGTTTTTACCTTTTAATAAGAACCAAATAATTACTCACTCGCCCCCTTATTTTTATTACATGTATCGGTGGTCACGCAAAATTAAGATAGTATTATTATAATAATATAATACAGTGAAAAGGTAAAAAAAGTGTATATTTTGACACGTCTTTTAAGAATTTGTGATAGTTTTTTGTTGCTAAATAAGGAAATATGATAAAATTATTGGGACGCACGAAATGAAAAAATGTGATAAAATTAAGGGACGGAGGGGGTATGATTTTATTACACCTCCTACTACATATACATCCGAATGCAGTAATCACAGTAAAATATTAGCATAGGTAAAAGCAAAAGTAGCAATTACTAAACACTTACTTTCCCAAAAGAAATAAATTCCTCAATATATATATATTAGTTTATTCTTTGTGGCGAAAGAACATCTTGTCATCACCCCTACCGTTGCTAATTTCCGGCCAATAACACCACCCATTCATCATCCCTCTGCCTCTTAATGAGCTTTACGCAACCATCACATGTGAAGCATATTTCCTGACCCTTAAAAGTTGATTCTTGTATAAACTCCTTCGAAGATTTTCTCTCTACTTAACAAAGATGTTTGATACTTGGTGACTGTTGCTGCATCTTCGCTTGTTCGTCGCTCTCGACTTCACCCAAGAACACAAATCAAGTTTTCATTTCTATCGTCGATTAAAAATGGGTTCTTTGACTGTAATTTATAGCCGAGTCTTTGTTGTTAATAGTTCTTAGGGTTTCGTTTTTTTTTTCTTCCAACCTCTTGCTTGAATTTCCCATCAGGGTTTTTTGTTCTCTTGTTTTTGGGTTCCTTTCTTTTTTATAGCTTTGTTTGTTTAAGTACCCCATATTTTCATTGCAACCATGGAACAATATAATAATCATCAGATGAGCGAGAACCCAAACGCCAGAAACAGTAGTAGCTCCTTCCTGTACGGATCTGGCCCAGTTCTTGCACCGAGCTCTTCTGTGTACGCGAGAACAAGCACTAACACTGCAAGTGGTTCAAGTGATCCTCAAAATCAGCTGACCATGTCTGGGTTTTATCTTCAGTCAGGAGGTCGTAGCTGCTATGATCATCATCATCGTCACTCTGTCGTGAAAACTGAAGCTGGAACTTCACAGAATCATGCGGCTTTACTAACTGGGTTTCACCATCCTTCCCTAATCAGAGGCGGGCCAACTGATAATAGTTCTGTGGAGGTTGATGCTATAAAAGCCAAGATTATTGCTCATCCTCAGTATTCAGATCTTCTCCAAGCTTACATGGACTGTCAGAAGGCAACTCCTTCGTTTCTTTTTCTTCTCTCGTAATTGCTATACTAATCTAAACTTTATGCATCAGAGTGCATTATTGTTTTCCAGGTAGGAGCTCCGCCGGAGGTGGTGGCGAGGCTGACGGCGGTGCGTCAAGAGTTTGTGGCGAAGCAACGGGCGGCGGCTGCGAATAGAGACGTTTCTAAAGATCCAGAGCTAGACCAGTTCATGGTAATAATTTTTATTAACGCTGTTTCGTTAGGGTTAACTTATTAATGTGCATTGTTCCTTCCTTTCGTTCGTGTTTGTGTCCTATTGTTTCCGTTTGATGGTTTTGCTTATGTGATGAATCGATGTAGGAAGCTTACTGTGATATGCTGGTTAAGTACCGAGACGAGCTTACGAGGCCTTTACAAGAAGCCATGGAGTTCATGCGAAGGATTGAATCTCAGCTCAACATTCTCACCGATAACAATCCTCCTGTTCGGATCTTTAACTCGCAGGTAGACATACATTTCTTTTTGTTTTTTCTTCCAACATCTTTCTGATTTATAATGTGTGTGTGTGTGTACAGTATTAAGATAGAGAAAGAAAGGTAGTTGTGAGTGTTTTTCTATGCCTTTGCACTTCATGGTAAGAGAAAAAGACAGAAAGGAAGTGTGATTACAATCTGCTGCTTATATTTGTGTTATTTGAATCCTAAATTGGAGTTTCTGCAGTGTCTAAACTGATAGTTTAAACTGCCCTTTCCTTAAATGGAGTTGGCTGGCAATGGCGGTGTCTTTTTCCCCTCACTTACTTTATTTCAATTTTTTATTCGAAAATTTAAAAAATTCATGTCTTCTGTTCATGCAGCGCTTGCACTGCACTTTTCTTTCAATACTGTCTCTTCCTTAGGTTGATAGTAAAAATGTATCAGAAGTTTGACTGAAACCATCATTTTCCAACGCCTCGTCACGAGTGCCAATGCCAAAGCCAAGCATATGAATACTAAAAAGAAAAAAAGAAACCCTAACCTAATCACGAGTCTATAGTAAAAGGATTCGATTCAGTGATCTGATTTGCTTCCATTAACAATATAATATGTAAGAAAATCAAGGGACGACAAACTCACACGTTTGCTTCTTTAATCCTGATTAGTGCTTTAATTAACCTTTTTAATGGCTCCCAATTTGCTGACATTATCAATAATGATTACACTGTTTAACTCATCAGATTCCATATTATTTTATCATTATGCTCCTCTCTATCTCTCTCATGTATGTATCTGTTACTGTATGCATATACATACACATATAAAATTCTAGTGCAGTTTTTGTATTGTCTATGAATGCCTCCATAGACAAGGATGAGACAAGCCATTTAGCTTTGTCATGTCGTAGTTATATATTTGTGGCTATCTCTGTAAGGACACAGTTTGCATTATTATGGCATTTGGAAAGGAAAAAATGAAAACTTTTTTACCTTCATTGCATCAGTGAGGTTTTTAGGCCATGCATCAAGTTTGTGCCCTAATAATCGCCCTGCATGATGGAACTACGTATGAGTTTTAATTACATCTTTCTGTTCCTAACTTTGGACACGAATCGAAAAAGACGACGACAAGTACGAAGTCGTGGGTTCGTCGGAAGACGAACAAGAAAACAGCGCCGGGGCAGAAGCAACCGTTCTGCCCGAGATCGACCCGCGGGCCGAAGACCGTGAGCTCAAGAACCATCTCCTGAAGAAGTACAGTGGATATCTAAGCAGCCTTAAGCAAGAACTCTCAAAGAAGAAGAAGAAGGGCAAGCTCCCAAAGAAGCCCGTCAAAAACTACTCGGTTGGTGGGAATTGCACTACAAATGGCCATATCCTTCTGTAAGACGAGCAATTGTACAACTTCATTATTGTCTAGTAATCAAAACTCTAATTTTTATTGATTTTCTTGTTTGAAAAGGAGTCGGAGAAGGTGGCTTTGGCTGAAGCGACGGGGCTCGATCAGAAACAGATAAACAATTGGTTCATAAATCAGAGGAAAAGACATTGGAAGCCCTCGGAAGATATGCAGTTCATGGTCATGGATGGTAGTTTTAACCCTCACAATGCAGCCTTGTACATGGAAGCCGCCGGCCATCATCATCACTTCATGGGCGAAGGTCCTTACCGTCTCGGCCCATGATTATTACAGCATACTGCTGTTTGGTATATGTGGTAAGAAAACAATGCAGTTGTGCAGAGGACTTGAATGCTCCCTTAAAAGACTTGTAGTTGCAAGCAATTCCATGAGCTTTTAACTTAAATTATAATGTAGTGGTTAAGCTGTGCACTGTGAGTGGTGCCATCAAGCTGTGGCCTTTTGTGTTTGAATTACTTTGCAGAAGCAAGTTATATTCCGTGTTTGTGAATTGATTTTATGATGTTATATCCATTGCAATAAAGTTGATTCTACTACTGAAATTAGATGAGCGTTAAGGACAAAGGTTCAATAGATATAGGACAAATGGGGGACACATAAGCCCATTTAGCTTCATATACTATAATACTACATTACTACGCTCAGACCCTTATTCCAAAACCAAAGATAACACAACCAACAAAATAAGGCATCCCTCAAAACCACATTCAAAAAACACCCAACTTCTTAATCAACTTCCTCAATCTTGGGCCCACCAGCGGCACCGCTCGAGGGACCATCCCCGTCCATGCCCGAGCCCACGTCGGGCCCGCCCGCGCCGCCCTGATACATCTTGGCAATGATGGGATTGCAGATCCCCTCGAGCTCCTTCATCTTGTCGTCGAACTCGTCCGCCTCGGCGAGCTGATTCGAATCCAGCCACTGGATCGCCGACTCGATCGCGTCCTCGATCCTCTTCCTATCCTCCTCGGCCAGCTTCGAAGCAATCTTGTCGTCCTTCACCGTGTTCCTCATGTTGTACGCGTAGTTCTCCAGCGCATTCTTCGACTCGACCTTCTTCTTGTGCTCCTCGTCCTCCGCCTTGTACTTCTCGGCCTCCTGCACCATCTTCTCAATGTCCTCCTTCGAGAGCCTCCCCTTGTCGTTCGTTATCGTGATCTTGTTCCTCTGCCCGGTCGTCTTGTCCTCGGCGGAAACGTTCAATATCCCGTTCGCATCGATGTCGAAGCACACGGTGATCTGAGGCACGCCCCTGGGGGCGGGAGGAATCCCGGAAAGCTCAAACTTCCCCAGCAAGTTGTTGTCCCTCGTTCGGGTTCTCTCCCCTCGTAAACCTGAATCAAGACGCCGGGCTGATTGTCGGAATAGGTCGAGAAGACCTGCTCCTTCTTCGTGGGGATCGTCGTGTTCCTCGGGATTAGGACCGTCATAACCCCGCCGGCCGTCTCGAGCCCGAGGGAGAGGGGCGTGACGTCGAGGAGCAGGAGGTCCTGAACTTTCTCGTTGCCCTCGCCGCTCAAAATGGCCGCCTGGACAGCGGCGCCGTAGGCAACCGCTTCGTCGGGATTTATGCTCTTGCATAGCTCCTTGCCGTTGAAGAAGTCCTGCAACAGCTGCTGCACTTTGGGGATTCGAGTCGATCCCCCGACGAGGACGACGTCGTGGACCGTGCTCTTATCCATCTTCGCGTCCCTCAAGCACTTCTCGACGGGCTCCATGCACTTTCTGAAGAGATCCATGTTGAGCTCCTCGAACCTGGCTCGGGTAATGGTCGAGTAGAAGTCGATGCCTTCGTATAACGAATCGATTTCGATAGTCGTCTGGGCGGTGGACGAAAGGGTCCTCTTCGCCCTTTCGCAGGCCGTCCTCAGCCTCCTCAGAGCCCTGGGGTTTCCGCTGATGTCCTTCTTGTTCTTCCGCTTGAATTCCTGGACGAAGTGGTTCACCATTCGATTGTCGAAATCCTCGCCGCCCAGGTGCGTGTCGCCGGCGGTGGCCTTCACCTCGAAGATTCCCTCCTCGATGGTCAGCAGTGAGACGTCGAAGGTCCCGCCTCCCAGGTCGAAGATGAGCACGTTCTTCTCGCCCGAGCTGCTCGCCTTCTTGTCGAGGCCGTAGGCTATGGCGGCGGCGGTGGGCTCGTTGATGATTCGCATGACGTTGAGGCCAGAGATCACGCCGGCGTCCTTTGTTGCCTGGCGCTGGGAATCGTTGAAGTAGGCTGGGACTGTGACCACCGCGTTCTTGATTGTCGCGCCTAAGTAGGCTTCTGCGATTTCCTTCATCTTTACGAGGACCATCGAGGAGATCTCCTCTGCGGAGAACTGCTTATCTTCGCCCTTGTAGTTGACGACAATCATGGGTTTGTCTCCGGCGCCGGCGACCACCTTGAACGGCCAGTGCTTCATGTCGCTTTGGACTGATGGGTCGCTGTACCTCCGCCCAATCAGGCGCTTAGCATCTATGATATGAAGAGTACATAAAACAGGGGATTAGAAGGCTTAAAAACATCACCCAGAAGAAGAAGAAAACAACAACTAGAAACAACGATTCTTCCAATTCAACAAAGACCCTCTAAAACGCAATATGCTATGATCAGAAGTAAATAGAAACGACAAACTTTGTAAGAGGGCACTCACCAAAAACGGTGTTGACAGGGTTCATGGCGACCTGGTTCTTGGCGGCGTCGCCGATGAGCCTCTCCGTGTCGGTGAAGGCGACATAAGACGGCGTCGTACGGTTTCCCTGATCGTTGGCGATGATTTCAACGCGGTCGTGCTGCCACACGCCCACGCACGAGTACGTCGTGCCCAAGTCGATTCCAATCGCAGGTCCTTCGCCTTTTCCAGCCATTATTATTGCGATCTACTGACAAGAACAGAAGTTGATGATTGTGTGCTTGAGTTTAGACAAAGCTTTGTCGAATATACGGTAGCTCTTTGTGAGAGAGATGATCTGATTGAAGCAATCAAAGAGGTGCTTGCGTTTTATATAGTGGGAGGAGTTATACCCATTCTGGGTTTTTCGAGAGTGTTCTAAGTTACAGGCCAAGTCATCAAAGTTTGACCTAGTCCATTCGAAGAGCCTAGATTGTCTCTGTTCCACTAAAAGTAGGCCGTTTTCGATGTGGGCCCATTCCATGTCGGAAAACACGTTGATTTAGCTTATACTTCCGATTTTGAGTGAACGAATAGAAAAGAAGCTATTTTTATGAACTCTTGGGGGTAAGAGAATACCATACTAACTCAAAACCTTCCATTGTAAATGGAAAAAGAAAGCACAAACTGTTTTCTTCGAGAAAACTCACCTTCCATCCGTGGATCCACCAGAAACTTCTCAATGCAATCGACGAAGTTTGTTCCATTAAAATGATCCCCGCCAACCCCTACACAAGTCGACTGCCCTAGGCCAACTGCAGTTGCTTGGAAAACCTAGAATATAGCAGAGTAGTTCACAAATTTCTTGGAAGTGTTCTACGAATTATACTTAGTGACTGCATGAAAAGCACATATATTTTTCATGAAGAATATCATTAAACAGCTTCACATGTCAATGTCCCCCAAATCTTGAAACAATTCCAATACGTCCAGGTTTGTGTATACGTATGAATTACACAGAATTGAAAAAAAGAAGATAGTCGAGAGACATGCAACTCCTTTTGCATATCTACCCTGTCATGCTAAGGTATCCCCTCTGTAATGCAAACTACCAAATCTAGCTCGGCCTCCATAGCCTCCATAATGGCTTTACCATCTTATGTAATATGTAAAAGGTAGAAAAAGGGCGAACAGTCCGATGTTTGGAGCATGTGCATTTCTGATCCCCATATTTCGAGGTGACACTTTAATCCTCAATGTTACTGATTTTGAACGGTTTTGGTATCTCGATTAATTCGATCGCTAATTTAGACGAAAGTTAACATGCGAGAGCATATGATATCGTGTTACTTTGGGACCATATTTACAAATATGCCTATATTAAAGCTAATTCTGCAAAAACTTTATTTCCTGGGAACTGTACTAGGCGTTGGTACTGGTCGGCCCGGTGGAGGTTAGCTGGATTTCTTGCTCGGGTTATGAAGGTTTTGGAAGTTGTAACAGAGTATTTTTCTTTCAAGAATTCATCTAAACATGATTATCAGATGTATCGATTCATTGTAATAAACTCCACGGGTTAATAAATACACAAGAAAAACATATATTATACCTTCAACAAAACCCTAAAGCCAATATACACACACGGCCAATAAAAATAATGAACAGTATCTCATCTATCTACATGGAAATCAGAAGTCCAAAAAAAAACAGATCCAAGGAAAGGATAATCAACAGATCAAAGAAGATACTTTTCCAAACACAAACTGATTCTCCAAGGGAGTCAAGTTCAAATCAAGACACAAAACCCTCCTACTACTACCATTCGCCTTCTTCACAACCGAATAAACTCCACGATCTTGTGATGACGGTGGTGGTGACAAAGATAAGGAAGTAATCAACGCCTTCTGATCATCATCAGTAACATTAGAAGCTCGCCTATGTCTTCTCATGTGTCCGCCCAAAGCTTGTCCTATTGCAAACTCAAGCCCACAAATCGAGCACTCGTGCGTTTTCGGCTTAGGTGGAGATAAGGACCGTTGTGATGATGCTGTCTGATTACTATCATCGTTAGCTTTGGGCTTCTTGTGGCTCGCACGGTGACCGCCTAGGGCTTGAAATGAAGAGAATTGCCTCTCGCAAGTTTTGCATGTGAACGTGCGTTGTTGTTGATTAGTCATCGTCGTGTTTAGATATTCGAAGGAAGGCGATAGGGTTTTGCCGTTGGATAGCAATAGCAAAGAATTGGCCATGGCCGTCGTTGCATCCTCGGCTTGGTCTCTATTTCTTTTCATCAACATGATAAGTAGGTGTATATAGCTGCGTATATGTAGTGGTTTTAAAATAATCGTTCTTGTGTATATATAGAAAGGTATCGATGGGATGATAGAGAGAGATATTTTTATGCGTGTAAAAGGGTTTTTCTATCCATGGTACTTTCTTGCTTGATGCAGAAGCGAAGTCAAAGATAGGAAACGTGGAGCATGTAACTTGTGAACGTTAGTTTGGACTTGCGGCTTGAGATTTCAGACAATTCTTGTGTTATGAATACTAAATACATAGGTGTGCCGAAGTCATTATGTTGATTGTTTATAATAGTGAAAATGTCCAAGTGTTCTAGATTTTCAAGAAAACACACCGTCACATGTATTATTTATTTATGTTTGACCAGCAACTAGCAGTGTTAGTAGATGTAGATTATTCTTAATACAGATCAAGTGTGAAGCATGAATCAGCATAATCGTCACAAAGGCCGTTAGCTAAATCAACCCAATTACTCGAGTAGTTGTTTTGTCGAACAACCTGCGACTAAGTAATAAAAACACGGAGGAACCAACGTAAGCTATGACGCCATGCTATCTCTTCTCGAAGCACTTCACTACTTTTCGTGTGCATACTAACTAGTTTTCATTTATTATATTTTGCTTACTTTGTTTAGTCAAGCAAAATATTAAATGAATCTGGAGATAGCTTCTCGAACTTGGTAAGAACATGTGAACAAGAAATGAAGAGAACATGTCAAGAAACATACACTGGTTGAAAATGCCCCTATAGCATACGAAAGCGTGAACCCGCAATAAATTAGAAATGAAAGTGCGCTTTTTGAATCGTGTCTTCTTAAATACCTGTGAACAAGTTGACTACACTACAACAAAGCGTCATCGGCCGAATCTCATCTCATTCTCATCGATCTTTTAGTTGCCGCTGAAGACAGAAACATAAAATGTATCAGGCTTGAGGTTAACTGAAGAAGAAACGAGTAAAAGGGATAGTACAAAAAGCGAAAACTTACTCTTGGTCCACGGTTAGTCGTCTGAGGCTGTCTATTAGATACATGGTCTGAGTCTTGTATCATATCAGAACTACCAAGCTTATAAAATGTCTCAAGAGCTCGTGTCACAAATGGCCGTACTATATTTGCTTCCATAGCAGACAAGTTTTTTAGCTGCAAATCCATGGGAATGTGTCAAAAGGGGTGCAAGATAACTTACAACTACCACGTTTCTTTGTTAATAGCATCTGTTCGTTGTGTCCAAGCACTAGAATATCCTTGTGAAAGAACAGAGCAAAACCAGCTTGGTTAATATTTTAGAGGAAAACTTTACCTTAAGTGCATAAGTTCTTTCCTTTGAGATAATTTCCAAGCCATTTCCGATTTTATGAAACCTCACATCCTTGATGTCCTCAATGAGAGACCTTACCTATAGCAAAAATTGGACGACGTTCTTGGATGATTATATTCTCTAGTATGCATAAAACATGCAACTTGAATGACTAACCATGTAGACGTCAGAAATGTCATCCCGTGCACTACATCGAAGAAGATCATGTTTAATACTTCGGAAGCTAAACAAAACAAATCAGTTTAACATAAGCGTAAAAAGTCACCTTACCAGTCGAATAGAAGTCTTGATATTTCTACATAGTGAAAGGGTAAGGGCTGAAATTTCTCAGAATCTCTCTCAGCTTCCAAAACTTGCGTTAACCTTTCTAAATGAAGTCAGGGGAATGATAATAAGATTTGCATAATGCCCTTGCCCCAAATTTTACTCAATCATTCAGATTCACTCACCTACGCTCATCCACTCAGGAGCTCGAATAGTGCACTTTCCTCTCTTCTTCAAAGCTACAGCCAGCCATAGCGGAACCTCAGTCGCTATCTGAGGTCTAAAAGGACCAAAATCTCCCTACCCCATCAAGCACAAACAAAATGTCCCAACTCAAATTAAATCCGACCAAAAAAATGCGACATCACAGTTGCAGTAAACGAAAAAGAAACGGCGTACGGATATGAAATTGAGCTGATCCATCCTTAAATTGGGCACAATTTCAACCGTTTCATCCTCCGCAAGAAACTCCATCTACCCAAATCAAACGAATAAAAAAAAAAATTTTAAAAAGAAGATACATGCAACGCAATCATCGTCGTTTACCTCGGCTGCCGTAAATACGGATGCATTGGGATCGGATGAAGAAGCCATGATTAAGCGTCGGCAGTCCTCAGCAGGGCCGTTTTTTCTATTTATGGGCCGAGTTCTAATCACATTGGAGGCCCCATATAATATAAATAAATAGAAAGTGTTATATTTACTTGGGCTTATTTTTATTATAGCTTATTGGGCCATTCTAGAAGTCGTTTTTCTTAATAGCTTAATGGGAATGAAGTAAAATTATATTATATAAACTGAAATGTGGCCCTAAAGTCAAAAATTTGGCCCTGTGCTGTAGACCAGAAAGCACTCCTCAGTGTCGCTCTGTATTTGGCGGGTTAAAGACCGCGAAAGGGGTTTTTATTTCTGAAATTAAAATTCGGATTTTCTTTTCAACTGTTTGGGCTAATTCCTATGGGCTTTTGATCATGGATGGATATTTACATTGAGCTCTCATCGAGCCCATTTGGTTCGGTCAACGTTCACGTCTTTTATTGATGGTGATAGTAAAAATTATTAATTTAATAATTAACATTGAGTAGCATCACACTAAAAAAAGGCAATTAATGTATTTCTTTATTTATCCTGAATTGGTGAAAATCAACTTCCACCAAACTTTAACTTCACATAATAGTCAACGAAAGAGAAAGGCCAAACAGTCACGGGTTTTTTCGAGGGTTTAGATTTCAATTTTTCCACTTTTACGATACAACAATGGTATAATAATATTTCACCTTTATATCTTTTGCTTGGTATTGGCCATCAAGTTCGCATTATTTTTACCTAACCTCGCCTAATTTTAGTGAATATTAAGGAAACATATATGCATGCACACATTGTCGGTTATTATAAATAACTTCTTTTTATTACGAATTTACGACTAAATATTATGTGCCATGATTAATTAACATTTTATTTTACCACTTATCTTCGTAATATAATAACAGGCAGGCACTTCAACAATAAAGGCAAAAGAGATAAGGCCACTCACTGCCTTTTGTCCTGATATGCCAAGAAAGGGCGTCAATTCGAAATCAGGTCCTAGATGTTTAAAATATATTCAGACATGTCCGAAAAAATTTTAGGTTAAAGGTGTAAAAAAGTGGTAAAAGATATCTGAACTGGTATAAAATAATCGTTCTTTGTTATAAACTTTCAACATCCTGGTATGTCAAAGCGATGACGTGGTAGTGCAAAAATGAACTGGTATCAGATAACCGTAAACTGGTACCGGATGATCGTTTTGTGTTACAAAATTTCAACATATTGGTATGTCAAAGCAATGAAGAGGTACTGTAGAAAATGGATTCTCAAAACTAAATTTTTTACTAGGAGGCCTGCCTGAATCATTAGTTGTGAGGGCTGAAATGAAAAGTCCCTTTTTATATGTAGTTTCGATGAAATAGTGCCGTGTCTGTCTGTGTATGAACTACGACCAATTTGCAAGAAAAACATAGACTTTGACTTCGTGAAGAGGAAGAAAAGTCAATCATCTACACTGGCTCTCTCCTTGGAGAGAAAGAAATAAAGATATATGTTGTTAAATAAACCATAGCTGCTAAATCCCACGAATCCATCCATCCATCCTAGTAGTAGTAGCTGAACTTCTTCTCGTGAATCCAACCCAATACACGTCAAAAAAGGAAAAAGAAATCCCATCGAAATACACAGTATATAGTCACACTCGTGTGCCTTCGTTTATTGTTTCTCCATGTGTCCACACCTCTATCTGTGCTGAAACTGCTCTAGTAAAAAGGAAGATCAAGAAAACAGCAAAAACATTATGGGTTCTTGCTTCAGCGTTCGAATTAGAGCTGACAGTCCTCGGCGAGACGGTTAGAATCCTCGAATTTTGATCATGTAACGTTTATTTCATTCTATGGGTTCTGCTTGTAATAACAGCGAATACTTACAGGGACACCCTCGAGAGACGCGAGCAGCAGGCGTTCGTCGATTCCTTCGCTTCCTCTGACTCCGCGCAGTGAGGGTGAAATCTTGGAATCTCCGACGCTGAAGAGCTTCACTTTCAACGATCTGAGAATATCTACGAGGAACTTCCGCCCCGACAGTGTCCTCGGCGAGGGTGGCTTTGGCTCTGTCTTCAAAGGTTGGATCGATGAGAACACTTACAAAGCAGCTAAGCCTGGCACTGGCACGGTCATCGCCGTCAAAAGACTCAACCAAGAAGGCTTTCAAGGCCACAGAGAATGGCTGGTAATAATCATATATACTCTCTCTTTTTGCCTTTCTTTATGAGTATCTAGAGATTAAAAACCCAATCTTTGAAACCCAATTCTTGGTTCAGGCTGAGATCAATTACCTGGGACAGTTGTACCATCCGAATCTAGTGAAACTGATGGGTTATTGCTTGGAAGACGAGCATAGACTTCTTGTCTATGAGTTCATGCCTAAAGGGAGCTTGGAGAATCATTTATTCAGAAGTGAGTATTAGCTGTATTTGTCTTGGCTTGATTACAAGCCCTCGCCTTTGTCTTACTTACATCGAATGCGATTTTTCGACAGGGACGACTTATTTCCAGCCATTGTCATGGAATCTAAGGATGAAGGTTGCCCTCGGAGCAGCCAAGGGACTCGCCTACCTACACAGCCCAGAAGCCAAAGTCATCTACCGCGATTTCAAAACCTCGAACATCTTGCTAGACGCCGTAGGCCAAACGCTTTCCTTCCTATCTACACGCTTGTTCGACGTGTTCCTACTATATATAATTCGTTGAATCGATCTACAGAACTACAATGCGAAGCTCTCCGATTTCGGATTGGCCAAGGACGGGCCCGTCGACGGCAAGAGCCACGTGTCGACTAGAATAATGGGCACCTACGGATACGCCGCCCCCGAGTACATGGCCACAGGTTTGTTTGTCTATACTTATATATACGCTCTACTTTTATCAAGTATGACTTGTGGAATACTCCATCTATTGCCAATTGATTTCAGAATGAAATCCAGAGTTGGGCTTTTGATATTATTTTTCTTTTTGTTGATCTCAGGCCATTTAACGGCGAGGAGCGACGTGTACAGCTTCGGAGTGGTCCTCTTAGAGATGCTATCGGGGAGGAGGGTGCTCGACAAGAAACGTCCCCACGGGGAACACAACCTCGTGGAGTGGTCGAGGCCGTACTTGGCGAGCAGGAGGAGGGTTTTCGGAATCATGGACGCTCGTTTGGAGTCTCAGTACCCGCCGAAAGCCGCACTAAAAGCCGCCACCCTTGCGGTGAGGTGCCTGGCGGCCGAGCCCAAGCACAGGCCGACCATGGACGAGGTTGTTAGGGCGTTGGAACGGCTTCAAGAACAGTCGGGGAGTGTGAGGACTGAGGAGACGTCGAGAGGTTCGAGCAGGCGAGCTTCTGATTCGTATCCGAGGCCTGTCGGTTTGTAGATAAAACTCCCCGAGACCATCGACTTTCGTCGCTGGTCTCGAGAATTAGTCCAATCATGGGAGTGTGTGCGGTGTAAGCCTATAGTTGGCTGAGCGGAAGGGAAAAAAATAGATTCTTTGTATAATCTTTTTCTTTGAAAAATATTTGATTTTGTGTTATAAAATATTATATGTATTATAGATTAAACTTTGGAAAATAGCAATAATAATTTCCATCGAGGAAACGAACAGAAGCAACGAACAATTTCGAATCACGAATCGAACAAAAATTCGATACATTTCCAACCCTACTCGCAACACATGCACCCTTTCAATGCCTTCCCAAATGTCCGAAAATACAAAGAGAAAAAAAAAAAAAAAAACAACTTGAGACCAGTTAGTTCATTGCTCGCTCACCTCCATTATTTTATTATATTTTCTTTTTTGTCTCATTTGTGAATTGTGATATAAGAAAACCTATAACAATAACAACCTTCCTTCCACTGGTGTTGTTCATTGATATGGTATTGGTAACTAACTCTTCAATGTAATAATGATCGGTGACGACGTTTCCGATATTTGATTATTCGTCTCCCGCAAAAGAGTGGCGTGGCATTGAAAAGCGCGTTTCATTTTGTATAATATAAAGTAAGAAAAAGGAAGTAGAAAATTAAAACAATCATGGGGTTCACGTCTATCGTCACCACCTCTTCTCTTCTTTCTTTCTTCCTTACATCAACCTTAAATTTAAGACGCTCCGTAGTGACTCTGCTCACGTTCCCACCCACCAAAAGATCTTCGAAACCATTACGCATTTATTATCAACATATATCAACAACATGAACATTGAAACAGAGTATAAAAAAAGCTGTCTTGGGCGTACATTTCTCCTAAAGCTTTCATGTCCATCTTGACTATGAAATTCGAAGAATTGCTGATGATGCAGCAGCAGTCTGGTGAAGAAAAGCAAGCCGCCAAGTTCCAACTCGAAGAACAAGTCGAAAAATTACATCAAGAGTTAGACGAAGAGCTTCAAGTTAAAAGGGTCTTACAATGTGCAATGCAGGGACCTCTTGGCTGCTGCGATTCTTGCTCTTCTCTGTCCCCTATGCTCCCTCTTAAGGTTTATTGTCATCTCTCTCTCTCTCTCTCTCTCTCTCTCTCTCTCTCTCTCTCCCCCTCTCATTTTCTTTGATCATTTGGGACGTAGGTTCAAGTGCTTCTAGCAGAACTAGCAGTTGCCGAGGAAGAGATAGATTGGCTGGAGACAAGGATCAACGAGCTAAAGCTAGACGTCTGCCAAGAGCAGAGGCGAATCAAAGAATGCGAAATAACGCAGATGAAGAAAGGATTGCTGCAGCTACAATTACCAAGAGATCCTCGACAGCTAAGGAAGTACCCTTCTAGAAGGCCAAACTTGACAGACCAACAGCACAAGGAGTATTGCGAGTCGTCGCAGTCGATGACGTCCCAAAATCACGAGCAGAGGAGAAGGTACATAACTGCAAGAGACAGAAGAGCTTCGGTTGGTTCTTCAATGGAATTTGCAGGCATATACGGTAATAGTTAGCTTTTCTCGTCCCCCAAAAAGAGTGTCATAACATAATTGTAAGGAACTAATCTTCTGCAGAAATGGAAGAAGATGACGGAGAAGGATGTAATAAGCCAAGAAGCTCGGTGGGCCACGCTACCATACCGAAGCAGATGAACACGACAGAAGGCGAAATGGGAATGAGTCCAAACAAGCTTTCAGAAGAGCTGATAAAGTGCCTGATAGGAATATTTCTCAACCTGAACAAAGCGACGTATAAGAGGAATAAGGGATCGACTAACCTTCCGAAGAATGCTCTGACATGCATGAACTCGAAAGTCTTGGTGTCCAAACCTAAGTTCAGCTGCGCCACGCCGATATTTCCAGTTAACCACAATACTTCCCACCTCGATCCTTATGGGGTAGTGCTCGAGCCCGACTTCATCATTAGAGATGTGGGCCCGTACAAGAATTTCGTTCAGATGACGAGGAGCAGCTTGGATTCTAGCCGCCTTACCGAATGTTTTCAAGCCATGAGACGTCTGAGGTGAATTATAAAGTATTGATATTGTACGTAAAAACGAAAGGGTCCTAAAAAACATTCTTTTCTCCTTTCATTTGCAGGGGTTTGATGCAGAAACTTAGCAGAGCAAACATAGGACAGTTGACTCACAAGCAGAAGCTGGCATTTTGGATTAATGTATACAATGCTTCTATTATGAATGTAAGCTATTATACATACATAAAGTACCTTCTTTCTTTATTCCTTACGTAAAAATTATGAAGGCAATCCTTCGATTTTCTTGATTCTAGGCTTTTCTAAGACAAGGATTGCCTTCGACTCAGGAAAAGCCACTGACACCTGTTAATGAGGTACACTAATAGCTCATTTCTCTATCGTTATAGTCTGTAATAACAAGATGGAAGTTAGAACTCTTACACCATTAACTTACCACAACGTAGGCCACGATTAATGTTGGCGGTGCCATATTTAAGGCTTCCACCATCGCTCATTACATCCTCAGGCATCCGACTGAAACTAAACACGTAAGAAACAACACTATAACATAACATCATCATCATCATCATCATCATCATCATCATCATCATTACATAGAATCTTAACTGTGCCAAAAACTAACAGGGTTTGTCCGATGAAAAGGAAATGCTGCTTCTAAGGCATTCTCATGGCCTAGCTTACCCCGAACCTAACGTCATATTCGCCTTGTGCCGAGGAAGCTGGTCGTCGCCTGCAGTAAGTGATTGACGAACGGTTCCTCCTTCTTCCATTCTAATCCTATATCTCAAGCTATCATCATCAGTATCATTTACATCGATCAAATTGGGCGCGCGGCGCAGTTAAGGTTGTTCACGGCAGATGAAGTGATGAACGAGCTAGAGAAGGCGAAGGTGGAGTACCTTGAAGCTTCGGTGGGGCTTACGAGCAAGAGGAAGATATTGGTGCCGAAGCTTATGCAGTTGCACATGAAGGACTTCGCCGACGACTTGGTTTCGCTTCTAGAATGGGTCTACAGCCAACTTCCTTACACGAGCTCGCTCAAAAGGTTGATGATGGAATGCCTCACTGAAGACGGCGGCGGAGACAGAGAGTCTTCGTCTTTCCAGAAACTCGTGGAGATCTTCATTCAGCCTTATGGCTCAGACTTCCGATACTTGATCGCCGCCAATTAATTCAGTCACTCATATTTCAGCCGAACACTACTACTCAATAAATTATTTCATAAATAAATAAAAATTTAAAGAATGGGCCTAAAAAGCCCATTGTTGTAATAAAAGAAAAGGGCCCATTGTTCCTATGTTTTACCGGGAGCGCCGGTGACTGGTAAAATGCACTTTTCTCAGTTAAATGATAACATGAACCAATCAATCGTATTGTGGGCATCTAACTTACGCCGTCAATAGTACTTGGCTGGTGTTGCACGAGGGTAAACGCCGTCAACGGCATTCGAGTCCTTTCCGTTTGATGCGATGGCTTTTTTGTCTTCTTCTGAGTCGATTCTTATGATGTGAATCTATGGATTTTCTCTTCCTTTTTAGTTAAATATACAACTACTGTCATAATTACTCTAATGCAAATATATGTAGGAGATTATGGTGACGCTCTACATAATATTTCAATTCCTTTACCTAATCTTAAATTGCTGATTGAGACAATCCTCTCCTCCAAGTACTTTCTTAAGAATCAACTATTTGCAAATTGCCGAACTCTATATTGCCTACTCTTTATTTGCACATGCCATAAGATGACATTTTAATAAAGCATTAATTAAGAGTGGAATTCTCACCAAACTTTCAACCAACACCAAAACAAACCCTAATAGTACTTAGTATATCGTTTAAATATAGCTAGGATCTTGTCTTTTGTTGCTCGCTCAGAAATAATAAAATCAACATTGAGGATCTCTTTACTCATTTGGAAAGAAACATTGAATACCAAAATTCAATTTCGATACAATAGCATGCGTCATATAAAAGTATATCAACAATGGAGTTGTACTTAAACTACTTGAAAATGCCACGTGGCAAATTCTATCACAAAAGGATAGGCATTTATTTTTGTGGTGGCGGAATTGAAATGAAATTGAAATGTTAGGACCCAAGTGGTCCAATTAGATAACCTGTTTGACCGGACATTTCTAACCCTGGTTACCGGCTATTCAGGTTATGTGGTTGGATGACTATAACAACAAACTCCCCATACTACCCCCAAGGTTTTATGGCTGGTTTTAGAGAGGTTTTATGTAATACTTATCTCTCTTTTCTTTTCATTTTTTAATCATTTTTTCTTTACAATTCTTGTAAAAATTAAGAAATTGATAAATTGTTGTTGTCCGCACAGCTCACATCTTGGGGTTTTCTTTATTACAGGAGTAGTTCTTTGCGTGACGTGACGTAAGTTCGGAATTCTTGTGAATAATCTCGTACTAAGAACACGAAAGCAGGCGTGTAAAGGGAATTCTCTTGGTTCCGATCATATAACGAGGTGATTTTTGGCTGATGTGATGGATGGAGCTGTTCTTCGTCATAAATTTTTTTGGTTTCTATGTAAAAAGATCAAATTTTTATAACTTGGGTCTTCGAATTTTTTTCTTTAAACTTCGTATGAGGTTGCTGTGATCAACTGGGTCTCACGATCTCGTGTCGAAACAGAATGGCAGATCTAATTTTTTTTTTTGGGTCCGATCGGTCGATCATGCTTCGTAATTTTCTCCGATCTGTTTAATTTCTAAGGTAAATTTGGTCAATTGAAGTCTCCGTGCAGAGTATTAGAGACAGATCTGGTGAAGACCAAACCAGAATTCAGAGATTTTTCCGGATGATTTCAAAATTTGACAACTCAAAAAATTATTCATTAATTTGGTCCACAATTAATATAAAATCCTATCCCCACATCTTCACATCAATGTGGTTTTGTATGTAAATTTGTTCTGGCCTTTTATCTATCAATTCTGTTGACAAAGCTGTGATCTTACAGTGTATAGGTTGCTGAGTTTGATGATCTTACATCGGCTATGGTGTCAAAAAAAGGACTGGAGTGTGACCTTCTCGAGTACGGTGGAGCACCCGTTATTCCCAAAGCTCCAAGATCTGTTAGGGTAATTAAATCACGAGCTCGAAAACAATGTCTATTACGCCCTTATTCGATACGCCATTGTAAATTCTCAATCTTGTTTCAAACAGAAACGTGACCCGCGAAAGAAGTTCCCGAAGATGGGAACCTTCTTGCATTTGAATTACTAGCTTCTGTTGCTGAGAAATTGTTGGAGGAAAGTGAGAGTTCTGCTTCTAGTAATGTAGCCGAAGAAGAAAAGGTCAAGCCTTGCGCTGAACTAGATGGTAATAACAAAACACCTCCCATCTCGGATGACAAGGGTTTGATCTCAGAGAGCTCTTTGTTTCAAGAAAATGGTAAGACCGAGAAATTCGATGGCTATACGAAACTAGGAATCTTGGAGGACATAAAGAAAGATGATGGTTCCATCTATGTTGGTAATAGTTCGAACGATAATACTATAGATAGTGAGCGAAGGGGTTATTCAGACAGTAGCAAGACATCCCATGTAAAGGATCGCAAGCAAGAATGTGTGAATAATAGTACTATGGTCAATAACACGAAGAACGGTGTACAGTTTCCCTTGTACAGGGGCGTGATTTCTAGCGTTGATCGCTGGAGAAATGTACAGTTAGGAAGTAGAGATGATGAAGAAAAATCTTACGTTGGTAATAGAGTTAGTAGAGCCAAGTTTAGGTCCTCGTTTAGGTCTTCCCAGCCACGCTTTGTGCACCGTGGTATTGCAAAGAAGGGCTCGTCCAGGTTTAGGATAGCTGCTCATAAGATGAAGGATTCCAATCCTTACAACAATCGTAAGTTTTGCCTTGTTTCTTGCTGCTCTGTGTTCGTTCTTTTCTTCTCAACAGTAATCGTTGTTCTTTTCTTCTCAACAGTAATCGTTGTACATTTCCTTGTATTTCAGGCGAAGCAATGAAGTTGTTCTACCGATATAGGAAGAACTCTTACGCACCGATTAGGAAGAGGAGATTAACTTACTACAATGCAGATTATCATCAGTCCACAAGCTGTGATAGTGTCTCCAATTCTCCAAACAAAGGGTTATCATCGACGAAGAAAATTCATCAAAAAGCTACGGATTCGAAAGGTGCTGTAATTTTGCAGTGAAACATTGTGACTTTCTTATCAGCTTCTCACTCGTCATTATCTCTACAGTTAAGCTTAAAATCAAATCCTTCTTCGTGCCTGAGCTATACATCGATGTGGATGAAACTGATACAGTCGGTTCTCTCAAGGTTTGCATTATTCGACATCTACAACGTTTCCCTTCAAATCATAAAGAACGTATCCTATTAAGTTTTTTTTTTTTTTTATTTTTTGTCTGTGCAGAGAGCTGTAATGGATGCAGTGAATGCTCTCCTCGGAGGTGGAATAAGAGTCGGCGTAGTTCTCAAGGGAAGAAAGTGCAGAGATGATAAAAGAACTTTACAAAATGTTGGTATTTCTGAGGGGAGCAATCTCGACGCTTTGGGTTTCACCCTCGAGCCCAAACATAACAATCGATCACCGAGGTACTATATTATTAATCTTGTTATGACAGCAGCATAATCTTGAAAGGGAATCAAAAGGCAAAAATTTTACAGGTCTGCTTCGACTGTGGTTGTTGAGTCTGGGCTCTCGAATGCCATGGCTGATCAGAAAAAGCCTAACATCAACGTCGACGATGAGAATAAGAACATTAACAACCACACCGTACCTTCTCCACGGACACCTCCTAACAACGAATATTCAGACAATATAGGATCGAAGGCGCTGGTCCCATTTCATGCAATGGATGCTGAGCCCCTTGCAATGATCCCTTTGAAACCGAAGGCCAGCGAACTCTCACAGCAGCGTAGAACTAGGAGACCCTTCTCTGTAGCTGAAGTCGAAGCGCTCGTTTCTGCAGTCGAAAAACTTGGTACTGGAAGGTAATGACTTGTGAAATTCTTCGCTGTCATTACAACAGCAATTTGTGTTAGAAGTCCTTTTTTTTCGTATGTTAAATCTTGAAAGAAATGTTATACAGGTGGCGAGATGTCAAAGTGGCGCCTTCGAATACGCAGATCATAGAACGTACGTCGATTTGAAGGTAAAAAAGCAAACTTTTTTTTTTTTCTTTTTCTCAGTTCAGCCTCAAGATTTGCAGGGCAGACAAATACATGAGAAGAGAAACGCAACGTTCATCCACCGACTCGCATGGCTGCAAGTGGATACACATGGATTCATCCATACCTCACATGAAATTTGTTTAGCAAACTAATTGCCTAAAATAACTGTCTGAAACATGTGATTCTATGTCTTGTTATATTATTACAGGATAAATGGAAGACCTTAGTGCACACAGCTAGCATATCGCCGCAGCAGAGGAGAGGCGAGCCGGTCCCACAAGAACTTTTGGACCGAGTCTTGTCTGCTCACTCGTATTGGTCTCAACATCAGTCGAAACATCACGGAAGAATTCGAACAGCAACGAATCGCCATTGAAGATGGTGAGTTTTTGCGAGGAGATTTCTCAGGCTTGAGATAATAGGAGGAAGAATGATGATTGATCCAAGTGTAAAAAGGGTTGTTGTTTTGGCTATCTGTAACATAAGTAAGGTTTGACTTGGTAATCAGCTTGTAAAGGAGCAGTGCGTACTTCTCTAAGTTCTAACATGTCAACATTGATTTGTTGCTGTTGGATTTCTTTTTCTGTTTTCTTTTTTTCCTAATTTCTGCTGGATATGGACTGATTTTTGTCGTAAATGATTCGTGTAATAAAGTCGGAACAGAAAATTTGCTTCATTTTCTTGTTTCGATGGCAGATTGGAATTAGCTATATGACAGAGATTCCTAACAAGCAGGTGAATGGTTGACAATTGATGCATTAACGTACATTGCCGTCTTTTTAAGTGAAAATTTAACGAAAGAAGCCAACTATTGTCATTATAATTTTAATCAAACTCATATAAAAAAAAAATAGGCACATATTTGGGATCAAATATAACTAAGCATGCATATCTACAACAGAAAGCAAATGAAAGGAGGCGATTGAAATTTTTAGTGCTTCGTGATTCATTTTGGGGGAATATATCTTTTATGCTAGATTGAGTCGCATTTATCGTTGATTTCATTTAGAGGACAATTATTTGCACTATATGATTTGATATATATACGACACGAGTCACGATTGGAGTCTAGCTATTCAAAAATCTGATCTTGAATCTGATGATACGAGGAAAGGATGACGAGGACTACTTTGTCTTCAAAATGAATAAACATTGAATAAAATGTACCCGAGGTAAACATTTGTCCAACCATTGATATATTTCTTTCATACGATGATATTATGACGAGTAAGATTTGCACCAAAAAGTGGAAGTCTGAAAACGGTACAAAAATGGAAAATAATGGTAGCTTGAAATAAATAACATGAAACCCTAATAGTCTCACATGTCATCCATCCCTTCAACTTCAATCCATCCATCAAATGTCTAGCTATTTCGTCTTAGGATCGTATCCCCATCTCTGATAAAAGTTGCACAGGACGCAATAAAATCGAACAACCTTAATTTCCGCCGATAACTGCCACCTGAAAATTTCAATATTAGATACTATAAAAAAGTGGAAAATTATAAAATTGATCGCTAAGTATGTCAAATTTCGATTCGGGGTCACTATGTTTGTCAGTTACAAAACCAGGTCACTAAGCATGTATACAATGTTTTAAAAGCGCTTTGCGTCGCGTTTTAGTACCGATGTTGCGTAGGTATGGCGTGAGCTTTTCGGGCATACGAAATATAAAAAATATATATTATATATTCATACAGGCACCCGTCGATTTCAATCATTAAAAATAAACATAATCATAGGAAATAACATTTAGATAATAATTGTCACAAACAATTCAAAGACATAAAATCATAGATATATGATATAAAAATAATCGGTGTCATTCAGTTTTATTTGAACGCACATAGTCACATGTTCAATTATTATGTCTATCGTGATGAGTGAATTGGAGACATACTACTTGCTTACGAGAATTAGTCTCATCATGAGAGAGTATGCTTAAGTTCATTGTCGACTGGGTGTGGTGGTGATAGTTCAGGTCGTAAAAAGTAAAAAAAAAAAATAACGCGATACTATGTGGGTAATTTAATATGCTATTTACGCTATTACTTGCGCTATTTGCGCTTTTACTCAAAATACTTACGCTATTCATTACAAAGCGCTATTTTTTTTACGCTTCAACGCGTTTTCTCGCAAAATTACGCTATAGCGCGCTACAAAATGCGCTATGGAAATTGGATCGCTGACATCTTTTTTCTTATTATATAATTACTTATGACCCAAAATCTGTAATATATACATACTTAATTAGTGACCTAGTTTTGTTACTATATACATACTTAGTGACATAGTTTGTAACTAGTGACCCAATTTTGTTACTATATACATACTCCGTGACCTAGTTTTGTAACTGGTAAACATAGTGACCCAAAATAAAAAAAATGACCCATTTTATAATTTTTGCCCTATAAAAAAATGTGACTTTATTTTTTACTGAGTCATCGTCCGTAGATTAATTACAAGAACTGCGCTGAGTCAGCAGTTTTCTACTGGGAGGACTTAAAAGATAAATTGGACAGGGAGACATATGATGGGGGATGATGAGAGGTCCAAGAAAGTTTAATAAAAACTTTGTATGTGATAACTGATAAATGAGTATTTTAACATCTCTAAATTAGCAGCGCGTCACATGTTATGATGCTATCACTTCAAATTAGTGAGATTCCCTGAAATCTCGGATTCATAGTTATCACTTGTTCCATCACCAACCCTATAAATAAGAGACTCTTCCATGGGAACCTTTTAACAAGTTCATTATATCTCCATGGTGGCTTTTTTTATAGCTTTTTGATTCTCTACATGGTTTTTCTCTTCTTTCATCGAATATTCTTACGCACTCACTCTGATATATGGATATATCTGAAGACATGAGTCAGTTTTTGCTGCTGGAGCACCATCAAGATTCACACGGCTTCCTTTTTCTAGGGTTGAACTGGTGAGAAAACCATTTGATTGATCAATTGTATGTGTGATTTTACACGCACATATGCGCAAACTGAGAAATCGGTGCCTGAGAATCCTGATGATGCTGCAGCTGCATTGAGTGACTAAATTTTTAAGCAGCAGCTTCACTTGCTACTACTGCTGGCCTTTGATGAAATGATCTCTTAATTCGTGCAAATTAGTTCATCATCGTGTGCCATATGTTGGTCATGAGTACCCCTGAGAAAGAAAAAAAGCATTCTTCTTTTATACTTAAACGGCTGTCGTCACTGACTTATTATGAATTAATCTCCATCGTCTAGATGAATATATACTAACGATGAAGAGTTACCCTATTATGTTAAGCCTTATCACTTGATTTTGAGCCAGCATAGGGTTTTGTTGCTAGAAATCAGATCTTTTCTGCTCACTTTGGACACTAATGAACGTGTTATATGATTTTCTTACCGTGTACTGCTCTGAGATGATCATCACAGTGGATGAAACATAAAAAACGCATCATCAATAATAACTAACGTACGTAGTATCTATGATGATCATGAACGCTTTGGAGACGTAGGGTTGCTTGTTCCTTAACATCCGTTGAAGTGCCTGCACTGAAAAAGTTACCTGGGTTCATCAAACACAAACATGTCTCATGCTTTACTGGCATCATTACAAGGATAAGGTACGGAGGAGGACCAATGTGTTACCCATGTTGCACAAAAGTTATTTAGGTTTCTTTGCTAACTCGAGAGGATACTGCTTTTACATAGTACCAACAATCCCTTGGGGCATCTGAAATTGATTGTTTTCTTTTCTTTTCAAAAGCTGAGCATATCGAAAGGCGAGATATTGCCAAAACAGATTAGTTCTCCACTTCTCGTACTATAGTGCAATAATATTGGAACTTCCAAACTTAACTTTGGAGTGTCTCGTTTCTGACTGACACCATATGAGATAAACTGAGTTTAATGTAGTCAGTTGACGCTCATTGTAACCATGTTACTTATACATGCTGATATAATTACACAATGGCTGCTGTCGTTACCGAGCTCACTGCTCAGTCAATTGTCTCTATTATCAGTTAGGGTTTTGGTAGCAACTAATTCAATATATGTAAGAAAAAAAAAGCGCAAATCATAATGAGAAGGGGAGTTATCAGATCTACAGTACGTCACTCTGAGAGAGAAAGATCCTCTCAATCTCATCATCTTCTTACAAGAAAATGTGCAGCTCTTATCAGATAACAAAGGGCTAAGTCCTACATCATGGGCCATGGCGTTAGTCGTTAAAGGGATTGATGGAGAATAAAAGCTGAAATCTGAATTAAAACAAGGTACTCCTCCTTTTCTTGGTGATTGTTGGAATTATTGTTGTTTTTCCTATAGCGTCCGTAATGGGCTCGGATGACTGGGCTGGGCTGGCATGGGCTTCATGAGAAAGGCCCAAATTTCGAGCAGATATTATCAGAGCAAAGCTCAGAGTCGCAGCTATATAAACTGAAAAGCAGTCAAATGTGTCAGCAAAACTTTATGGCCGACGCCTACGCCCTCCTCAACTTCATCTATATTGCTGGAGCTGATTTACCGATCTACCCCTCCTCCATTCCTCGGATTCTCACTTGTATCCCGTTCGCGACTGCTTTCTCAGGTGTGCAAAGGTTTTTTTTTTTTGGGAAAGCAAGATATTTGTATTCTATTCTAACAACTGCTATTACATCACCTCTACTACCAAAATTTAATTATAATTCATCTCAGCTACTACAAATAATAATGGCATAAAGCGTACTATTCAACAGTTTGGTATTCCTCTTGGCACAACATCTGATCTGATGGTGACCTCCTCTTTCAGTTGTTTAAATTGTCTTTCTTCAGTCATCGGGCTTCCTTCGTGCAACCTGGAGTTCCTCTCACGCCAAATATTGTATGTCATAGCTGCCATTATCATCAATATGATCTTACTGTTTCTACCCTTGCTTTTCCCAAGTCGAATCATCCATCTATACCAATCGGGGAACAGGTAGGGGATATAAAGATGACGTAGCCATTGAGATATGATGGTAAGGAGCCTTCTGCTGTAGGAACACTCAAGGAAAAGGTGATGTAAAGTTTCTACTGCATTTCGACATAAGCAGCACAAATTATGAACAGGCAGGCCCCATCTTTGTAATCTGTCCATGGTATAGAGCCTTTGGTGCATGATCAACCACAAAATAAACGAATGCCTAGGGACATTCAATCTGTTCCACACAGCATTGCATGGCGAGAAGGTTTCATGAGATTTCATAAGCCACTTGTAGCCCAAACTTGGCGTGTATCCTGTGGGTGCAAATTTCCACACACCTGTTTCTGGTATAAAGCCAGCCTTGAGGATGTTCTTGATTTTATTAATTTTCTTCCAATGCCAACTACAGTCCTTATTAGGCTCATAACTCCACCATTCTCCGTCCTTTATGTAAATCTCATTGATCCACTTAACCCATAAGATGTCTTCTTTTTGCGCAACGGACCACACTTGTTTTCCAACCGCAGCTAAATTCCATGTCTCAGCCATTTTGATATTTAGGCCACCTTGTTTTTTCTCCAAACATACAACATCCCACTTAATTAGAGATCTTGAATTCCCTGCTTTGTTTTGCCCCCATAAGTATTCACGACATTAGCATCAATAGTCTTGAGTATACTCTTGGGCAAGATAAAGATCGAGCCCCAGTAACCATGAATTGCCCCCAATACAGAGTTGATGAGACAACATTTCCCCGCATATGACAAGTTCCTCGAAGACCAACACTTTATCCTTCTCGTAATCCTGTCAACGAGATCTTGGCACACTGCTTTGTTCCACTTTGTAGGAGATAAAGGCACCCCTAAATACTTGAGAGGGTATGTACCAAGTTTAAAACCTGTGATCTCACTTAGCGCTAATGCTTGTGGTACAGAAGTCCCAGCTACATATATACTTGATTTCATAGGGTTTGCTGCTTGTCCAGATGTTGCTTGGAAGTGTGAAAGGCTGTCGATGATTTTCTGGACTGATTGTGCAGTAGCCTTGCAGAAGATCAACAGATCATCAGCGAAACACAAATTCACGATTCTAAGGCGCTTGCACATCGGGTGGAATCCAAAGGTGGGATGTGTAGCTGCCAGCAACAACGTTCTAGTTAAGTACTCCATTATAAGCACAAATAAGAGAGGCGAGATAGGATCACCTTGTCGAAGCCCTCTTTCACCTTAAAGTGACCAATGATTCCTCCATTCAAAGACAAAGTATAATGTGTTGTTGTAATGCATTCCAATAGCCAACTAACAAACTTAGTAGGGAATTGGAACGAGTTGAGTAGATGTGTTAGGAAAGTCCAGTCAACCATATCGTAAGCTTTTCGCAAGTCGATCTTCATAAGGCACCTTCGGGACACATTTTTCCTATTATAGCACCGAAGTAATTCTTGACTTATCAAGATATTATGGATGATAGATCTACCTTGTACGAACGCCCCTTGGTTCTCATTGACAAGTACGGGTAGCACCTTCTTAAGTCTGGAACACAACATTTTCGATATGCACTTATAAATCGTAGTGCAACAAGATATTGGCCTGTAGTCTTGGGCGGTAGTAGGAATCTCCACCTTCGGCACTAATGTGATAGTGGTGGAATTTATGCATTTGAGTAGTTTGCCACTCTCAAAGAAGTCTAGGATTGCATCAGTAACCTCCTCTCCAGTAATATTCCATGTTGCTTTGAAGAAGCCACTGCTGTAGCCATCCGGGCGGGAGCCTTATTCTTATGGATCGAGAACATAGCCGCCTTGACGTCTTCTCTTGTAAAGGGTCTAATAAGCTCGAGTTGTTCGCCAACGGTTAAGCTGTTCCCTTGTTTCATGGCCTGACAATCAATAGGTCTTGTTTGGGAACTAGAAACACCAAGAATGCTTCTAAAGTATTCCGTTAAATGTCGGCCGATAGCAGCAGGTTCAGTCAAAGTAGCCCCGTCAGCAGTTTTGATGCTACATATTTTATTCCGATACTGTTTTTGTTTGAGAGATGCATGAAAGTAAGCCGTATTATGGTCTCCCTCACCCAACCAATGTATTTTTGCTTTCTGGGCTAAATATTTAGTCACTGCCACAGAAATAAATTGATATTCATCTCTTAGTCTAGCCACTTCAATCAATAATTCTGCATCCTGCGGGGCGAGATTCAGCCTTTTCTGAGCCTCAAAAAGTTGCCCTCTCATGTGGTCAGAGCGAGTGATAATATGTGCAAACAACTCCTTATTGAGTTTACGCAACGGACTCTTTAATCTCTTCAGTTTCTGAGTAACTATCCACATTTTGGTACCTATCTCATCTGATTGCCAATTCTCCCGTACAATATCAGAAATTGGGGTGCAGTGATCCACATGTTATAGAATTTAAAAGGCCGACTACTATGGTTAGGAGGATTACTACCTCTGAGCAATATAGGAGAGTGATCTGAGATGCCTGCCGGTAGGAACTCTGCCTCGCCCTCGATTTGATTCAAAATCCAAGCACTATTTACAAACGCCCAATCAAGCTTGCACCATATCCTATGCTCAGCAGTCTGATTATTAGTCCACGTATATTTAGCACCACACTTCTTCATTTCCTCCAAGTAGCAAAATCGAGGCACTGTTGGAAATTTATAGTCTCTGCAGTTGTGACAGGTGAACCTCCAATGCGATCGTCCAATCTCAATACATTATTGAAATCCCCCCAGACGAGCCACGGTTGATTTATATTCTGCCCAAAACTTTCAAGATCAGCCCACAATTGATTTCTGTGTTGAAGAGAGTTTTGAGCATATATGTGTGTGATCAACAAGTCTTGAGAAGGGTTGTAACTCTAGTATGAATATACTGGTCTGTCATACTTAGCACTTCAACTCTATATGCGTCATTTTTCCACAAAATCAGAATCCTCCCATTATGGTGATAATCTAGGTTGTGACATGTATTCCATCCCTTGAACAAATTATTCATCACTCTTTCCATGCTTTCTCTTTTAATCTTTGTTTCTATCAAGCAGAGAAAGTTGAGCTTGTATTGAGAACAAAACACAGCCACCTCTCTCTGCTTAGCGGGGGTATTAAGCCCCCTGATATTCCACAAAGCTGCATTATCCATAAAGAACAGGTTCCACCCTCTGCTTGGAAGGGTTATTTTCACCATGTCTTACCTTTGGTTGAGATGACTCCATCCCAGCTACAGTCCTCTCCCCACTGCCAATATGGCTAGCAATGCTATTGCACAGAATGCTTGCATGTGGATTCACATCAGCCTGTATTATTGGTGAATCACAGGGTGTTGGCTGAATTTCTTTAGAACCAGGGACTTGAGGTGTTGGTGGTCGCTGTAACAGTTGCTGAGCTTTGGGCTTCCATACTTGAGTGCCTGCTGCCTTCTTACAGATATCTGATGTGTGACCGAAGTTATCACAATTTGTGCATCTCACAGGCTTCCACTCATATTCAACCTTTTGTTCTTGTACTTGTCCCCTTTCATTCATAAATTGAATGGAATCTTTCAGCTGTTTGGTGAGGTCAACTTCTACCAACACTCTTGCAAACTGGATGCGCTCTTTATTCATGGTAAGTGAATCGGCCATAATTGGGGTACCAAGAAGACTTGTAAGGCTGCTCAGTGTACGTACACCCCAGTACTTGAGATCCAACTGTGGGAATCTAATCCAAATTGGGATTTTCGTAACAGCAATTTTGGAGAACTCGGTACCTTCTGTCCATGGGCTCAAAATAACAGGCTTACTATCAAAGTGTAGCAACTCGCGCTGCAGTATCTCATCTCGGATCTCCTGAGAATCAAATCTAATAAGAAAAAGACCCGTTCGCACTTGAAGAAACCGTTGGATGTTGTAGTTTTTCAAGACTCGATTGATGAAACCTTTCATTACTAGGTATGGTGGATTAGCTCCCAAGACGTAGCACAATATAGCAGAATTCCAGTACGCAGCTTCGGATTTCATTTCATCAACATCCACACAACCAAGCTCCGAGCCATTATTAATGGTCGGTTCAATGAATTCCAGCCTACTTCCAGCATTTCGCAGTTTCGATATATCAAATGAGAGCCATGGGTTGACGGGTGCTTCAATTTGAGGTTCCCTACTTTTCTCGGACATCAATTTGGGAGATTTTGACTGGGTCGAAATATCTTCACTGGCGCTAGATTCTTGAGCAGGTTTTGGAGTTACCTTCGGGCTTTGAGCAGTAATCTGCGGGTGAGGTTGCTGCCGCTGAGGAGGTGGTGGCGTGTAGCGTGTGGTTGGGTTTCTCTTCCTCGCCATAGCTAAGCGTGAATCGCTTAGAGAGAGAAACCCGCATTCGCCTCCCCACAATTCTTTTTTTTTTTTTTTTTTTTCTTGTTGCTACTGCAATTTTTAGGTTTTTTTTTTTTTGTTATTTGCGTGGTATTGTAGATTTTTTTTTGTTTTTTGGATGCTTTAGAGCAGCTTAAGGTTCATGTTTCTAAGCTTCTTTTTGCGATTTCTGGTCAAGATTGATTTTCATTCGTTTGTACCTCTTTGGAGGGTTGAATTTTCAGGAAAATTAGAACCAATTTCTTTTTCTCAGAGAGTTGAAGACTGTAACGTAACAATTGGAAAAATAGGGTTTACACTAGTGTGTGTGTGTGTGTGTGCGTGTATGCCTGTATTCTACGTTAAATGTGACCGGCAGGAAAATCTTTTAGTTCTTGATAATGCTTATGTTATATGGTGCCTCTTCCCAAAGTCTTTTTCGGTCTTTTATCCAATATTCTTGTTCTGAGATTGGATTTCTGATTCCGTTTTCAAGCGCCTTGAGAGACAATAAAAATCATGGGTGATCCAATTGATTTGACCGGAGATGGAGGAGTGTTGAAGACATTTGTACGGCGTGCAAAACCTGATGCCATGGAGCCATCTGATAGCCTACCTCTTGTCGATGGTATGCATGTTTGTAGTTGACTATTTTATCCATGTCATTTTTAGATCACGATATTATGGTGGTTTTGATCGTATTCTGTGGATTGAATTTTTTAAAAAACTCCGTTTTACTTCCCACTTTGCTATGCCCGGCCATTTCATGCTGAAGAAAACTTAAAAGTCATGTCTTCTTTGTTTGCAAATTCCAACTGTCTCGCTACTTGGCACCATTTTGTTGAATACTTTTATCATACTATTGTCTGAATCATCGGGCAGTTCACTATGAGGGCATTCTTGCTGAGACTGGGGAGGTTTTTGATACTACTCATGAAGATAATACCATCTTCTCCTTCGAATTGGGCAGTGGATCTGTCATCAGAGCTTGGGACATAGCAGTGAAAACCATGAAGGTCAGATGTTAAATCATCGATATAACGTATATTTGATAGCTTCATTATTAAAAGCATCTATCTGTTTCGCCCCCATTTTTTCTACTTCAGGTTGGTGAGGTTGCAAAGGTGACTTGTAAACCAGAGTATGCTTATGGAAGTGCGGGTTCTCCGCCAGATATTCCCCCAGAGTAAGGCCCTCTAGTAAAAGCTGTTCTTGGGACACAGTTCGATCCTTATACGCCCAAATTTCATGATGTTATTTTAAATCTCCCATATTCTCCATGCTTGCTACCTTTGCATCATCTTGTATTATTCAACTTATATGTTGGGATGATGATATATGTTCATAATGCAGCTCAACACTTATATTCGAGATCGAGCTCATTGCTTGCAGGCCTCGTAAGGGTTCAAGCCTAAGCAGTGTCTCGGATGAGAAGGCGAGGCTCGAGTAAGTGTTTGCAGGCCAAAAACAGATAGACAATATCACCATTTCTGATTAATTGCTCCAACTAAAAAAATAAATAAATCATATTTGCTTCTTTTTATGTAGAGAGCTCAAGAAGCAGAGGGAAGCAGCTGCTATGGCTAAAGAGGGAGAGAAGAAGAAAAGGGAAGAAGCAAAAGCTGCAGCTGCTGCAAGAATTCAAGCCAAACTTGATGCCAAAAAGGGCAAGGGAAAGGGAAAAGCCAAATAATGAGCTTATTATCTACAAAACGAGTATATTCATCTGCAAAAAAAAATATAATATGATGAAATAAATGAACGAAAAGTGCCGAACTTCTATTGTGCTATGCTACAATATCGTTTCGTTTCGTTCATGTTTGAACAAACGTTTTGAATTTTTCCAAGGAAAACAATGTGTTTCTGTAAGACTGCCATACCGTAGCCCATTTGGTAATAGATAATTCTCTTTCATCAAATGAACGTCAATTCTCATCTTTCAGTGGAAA
This sequence comes from Craterostigma plantagineum, assembly GCA_027422505.1. Lineage (NCBI taxonomy): Eukaryota > Viridiplantae > Streptophyta > Magnoliopsida > Lamiales > Linderniaceae > Craterostigma > Craterostigma plantagineum. The sequence continues at coordinate 42,789 of JAPQWV010001433.1, read as the reverse complement.
AGAAATAAATATAATTAATAATTAGTTTTCTGGGAAGAACACCAAACGGACCGGTAAAATAAGTTATCGGTCTACTATCCGGTTTGGCACTAACCCTTCAGATTCTATTTAAGCAAATCCTGAAAAATCCCTAATTTTTATCGGGTAACTCGGTCTGCCATTGATCTCCTTGAAATCTCGAATCAGAATGAGAGAATCGGCAATTAAGCTGCGACTAACTCGATCGGGTAAGTTCATCGGAACCCGCTCTTTCCCTGATATTAGTTTTCCCCGTTCTTGATCACTTATTGGTGAACATTTTTTGCATGTCATATAATTCTCAAACATTTCATTTCATTTCAAGATTGTATTTTTGGGCGATGTCCGTCCCAATTTGTTGTCCTCTGATCCCTTTTCGCTTGTTCACCGATATGTGCGAGACGTCCCATGTTCCTGACGTTCGAAATTATGCTATGGGTGTATTTGCGAGTCCCGAGTTTGTCCTTATACCTCATTTACTTGAGTTGGGTCTTCGTAATTTGAAGCAGAACGTAATGGCGGGTCGTTATAATGATGTGTTTTTTTTCCTTCCATTCTCTGAATGTTAATCAGTTGGGCTTTCATATGGAGCCAGTAACAGTTACTTCACAGAAGCATGATCCTGCGTGGAAACATTGCCAGATGTTTAAGAATGGCGATAGGGTTCAGCTCAAGTGTATTTATTGTGGGAAAGTATTCAAGGGTGGTGGAATTCATAGGATTAAAGAACACTTAGCCGGGCAAAAAGGTAATGCTGCAACTTGTCTAAGAGTTCAACCCGATGTACGGCTCCAAATGCTCGATAGTTTGAACAGCGTAGCTGCAAAGAAGCGGAAAAAACATAAATGTTCCGGGGAAATATCCGCCTATGATGTTCCTGGAACCAGTGGTGCTGAAGCAGCAAACAGACACTGTGGTCTGAACGCAGAGGCTGTTTTACTTCCCTCGACTGAGATGATGGGACACGACGAGGACGCTCATACGAATAGAGAAGATGGAGCGAGTGGAAAAATAGGGATCAGAAAGAAGAAAGGGAGAGCTTTGAGGAAAGCCCGAGAGGTGGCTGAGCCTATCAATATGGGTCAAGCTGTGAGCTCGAATAAACCATATAATGCAGTTCATGCCGCCATAGGTCGGTTCTTTTTCGATGCTGGGATTTCATCAGACGCTGCGAATTCAGCTTATTTTCAACCAATGATCGATGCGATCTCTTCTCAAGAAAGTGGAGTTGTCGGCCCCTCGCAGCACGATCTTAGAAGTTGGATTTTGAAGAACGCAGTCCATGAGGTTAGGAGTGATGTCGATCGTTTTACAGAAGCTTGGGGAAGGACTGGTTGTTCGCTTTTGGTGAACGAGTGTAACTCCGAAAAGGGCACGACCTTCGTTGAATTTTTCGTTTGCTGCCCTCAGGGGACAATCTTTTTGAGATCTGCAAATTTGTCGAACGCTGCGGATTCTCCTGAGGTTTTGTACGACTTAATGAAGGAGGCAGTGGAGGAAATCGGCGTAAGAAATGTCCTGCAAGTCATAACAAGTGGCGAAGAACGTTGTTCTATTGCAGGGAAGAGGCTCGAGGAGAACTACCCGACTATATTTTGGATCCCTTGCGCAGCTCAGTGCATCGATTTGATCCTCCGTGACATAAAAGAACTTCCTGCGATAAAGTTTATTCTTGACCAGGCAAAATCAATCTCAATATACATATACTCCAACAGCTTTGTCTTGAACATGATGAGGCGATACACATATGGAATTGATTTAGTTGATCTTGGGACCGATCGCTCGTCGACTGATTTTATGACGCTGAAACGAATGCTAAGCATCAGACACAATCTGCAGTCCATGTTACTTCCGAGGAATGGGTTGACAGCCCTTACTCAAAGAACTCGCTAGGCTACGCAGCGTTGGACTATGTGAGTAGTCAGTCATTTTGGTCAGCAGTAGCCTCAATAACGAGTCTGATTGCGCCACTTCTTCGACTACTAAGGATAGCTTCCAGCGAAAAGAGCCCTGGGATGGGATACGTTTACGCGGCGCTGTACAGAGCCAAAGAATCCATTAAGAAGGAACTAGTTTCTAACAAGGAGTACCTAATTTATTGGGACATTATAGATAAGAGGTGGGGTCAACTGCATCGACATCCTCTAGTTGCAGCGGGATTTTACTTGAACCCGAAATTCTTCTACAGTCTCGAAGGAGATGGGCATCTTCACATTCGGTCTCTGCTGTACGATTGTATAGAGAAGTTGAATCCCGACCCTAACATGCAAGACAAGATTATGAAGGAAACAGCTTCTTACCATGGTGGCCTTGGAGACTTTGGTAGGAATACTGCTATCAGGGCTAGAAACACTCTTTGTCCCAGTAAGTTTGTGACCATTAATTACCCTATTTTCTGGAAATTCTCTGAGCTTTATTCTTCGTTGTTAGTTATATTGCATTCCTCGTTAAACTTATCGCTGCATTGCTTCGCTTTCTTTAGCTGAGTGGTGGTCAACGTACGGCGGAGGAGGCCCTAATTTGGCTCGCCTGGCGACACGCATTCTGAGCCAAACGTGCTGTGTAGTTAAGCGCAGGCCAAGCAAAACTTTTTCTGAGTACGCCCATCGAAGGCAGAACTGTTTGGAACGCCAGAGATGCCGTGACCTTTCTTTCGTCCAGAAAAATATGGCCTTGAAGCAAATGCAAGTAAAATAGTATTATCGTAAAATGTTAACAATATCTGTTGTAGCACTCGAAAGATTTTTTTCGTATACTTCTTCTATCTCAGGGCAGTCCAACAACACAGTACAGCAGTTGATCCCACATACTTCGAACACGTTGATATCGTCGAAGAATGGGTCGCTGGTAATGATCAGTTTTGCTCTGAGGATGGTTCGGGAAATTCAGATTGGATGATCGTGGAGCCGCCCCTTAGTAATGCTATGGTTTTAGATGCGCAGTTTGACGATGTTGAAGCGCTTGGTTCGGGTAATTCTTTAGCGAAATTAGTCTTTGATAATATAATCTTGAAAAAACAGCTATTAAGATATGCAGACGCCATTTCAGGATTTGAGGATTACGAAATTTTCTACGGAGCGAAAGATGGCGAAGAAGAAGAAGAAGAAGAAAATGGAGATGAAATCATGATCAGCCATTAATGGATTTTTTTTTTGTCCTTTTTTCTTCTTCTTGATACAGAAGCAAGCAGTTACCAGTATTGGATCTCATTTGAACTGTTGTAGGGAAAGTAATATACCGTTGTATCTCTGACCATTTCTGTAGATTAGAATAATCAAGTTCTTGTACTTGAAATTGGAAAATAATGGCAATTTTTTATGTAAGTCGGCAATAAAAAAATAGGAAAATACGTTGCTCTGCGTTTGCATGAAATCATGTAATTGATAGCGAAAGACACTGTCATCGTTTAGCTCGAAAGTGGGAATTCTCTTTCCCCACCACACACACACACACACACACACACCACTCTAAATAACTATTCTATTTGTAGCTTATTGATTAAATGTTTTCCCCATCCAAAAACCAGGAAAACTTTAATTTTACACCTAACACCACACCCACAATGACAAGATGGAAAAAAAGAAATTGAATTTCATGGATAATATAGTCTCTCTCTCTCTCTCTCTCTCTCTCTCTCTCTCTCTCTCTCTCTCAAATCTTTCGGCTCTTTTTCTTGAGCCTTGTATTCATAAATGGAGATGTAGCTTCCTTCAATTACCTAATAAGAACTCGTGTTAATATATATCTTCCTTCAATTACCTAAACAATCACTATATATTTGCCGTAAATAATTGAACGCTAAGTACATTTGTTGAGAGAACCCCCGACCACATGTGGAATATCTTTAAAGACAAGACGTCAAAGCAATAGCGTGTGATCAAATTTAAATAATTAATTTCCATAATATATGCATGCATAGCAGCATAATTGAAAACAAACTTGTGTGCAGACAAATTGAACCTAAATTTTGATTTCCCAAGAAAAGCGAAAGCACAACCAACAGTAAAGACCAACTATATATGTAAACGTGTGTTTAACTATTGTTTTTGTCGATATAAATGATTGTAGTACTATATTCAATTGTGTATATATATATAATAAGACATATGTGTTGGCTGTGGCCTAACGTAACGACCTTCTTAGGAAAGCACCTGATGAATCTCGTAAAAGACATCTTCCCAACTAGAGCATAATACATTGTTAATAGTTTTTATAATATATTTTTGGGAATGATGATCTAATTCAATCAAAGTACGTTCACATTCCTATATGTGTAGTGCACCTCTAGTGCTTTATGACATTAACAGCTCTATTACAAATGATGATGAGTTTAGCCTCCAATCGTAAAATGTAAGTACAAAATGGCATATTATATAGCATTGGTACTTGGACGATGCTTTTCCACTTTCAGAAATCAGAACAAATTAGTAGGTTAAAATTGAAATTTTAAAGTAACATTATTTATGTAATGCGTAAAGGAAGAATGTGTACGGTTATTTATTTCAAATGTACGTAATGACCTATTAAAATCAGAACACATTAATATAGTAATATAGTTAGACTTTCACCATAAATTACTGACAATAAGTATGGATGGATATATAAATTCATTATCAATTTTCGAAGCAAAGCACAACAAATGTTTCATACAAATAACTATATATTATATTATCAATTTGAATCGATAATAATTACTGTTGAGTGGATCAATAAGAACAGAATAAGGCCTAATTGGCTCTCTTTTTCATCCTATAAAAAATTTAAATGGATATTTAGTAAATATTAGTTGAGTAATCCATCATCATCTGAATAAATAACCTAATAAAAAAGCTCTTTGAAATGCATAAACAATGAAAGAACGAATGAAAATGTTGGCCACAAAGGAGACCCAAAAGAGCAGGTTGAGATTATAAAATTGAGATTTGTCCCACATCGACTGATTCAAGCTCTTCGAACCGTTATATATACTATAAAAGCCTTCACACTCTACGTGCGTGAAAAAAAAAAAAGAATAGATCAAACGAAATATAAAATTAACAAATAATATTAACCTGAGACGAAAATGATATAATGCATGAATGATACTTGTTTTTTATTTGCCTCTACATGATGATTGCATCAATATTGAGCGTGGGATTTTGTATTGAAGGTGTGTGTTGTGGATAGATTTTAGTTTCATTAAGGCCAAATTATTATTTTAGGTCACTAAGTATACATGTTTTCATTTTTGGGTCTCTATGTTTGATAATTGTAAAAGTAGGTCACTAACTATATATGTCAAAACAAATTTGGGCCACCCTATCATTTTTGGGTCACTAAGTATACATGTTTTCGATTTTGGGTCACTATGTTTTTATGAACGCGAAAATAGATTAATATAGCGACTCAAAAACTTAAAACGCATATACTCCCAAAATTGAAAACACGTATACTTAGTGACCCAAAATTGAGATGATGACCAAATTTGTTTTAACATACATAGTTAGTAACATATTTTTGCAATTATCAAACATAGTGACTCAAAAAAGAAAACATGTGAACTTAATGACCTAAAATAATATTTTGGCCAGTTTCATTAGTTTATCAATTATTATTAATTGTAGAAAAAATATGATTGGTTGATCTTAAAATCTACGGACCAAATTAGAATAGAAATTGATGGTTTGTATCCTACCCTCACCTTTTATATAATAGTATACATAAGAGTCTTATCCTCCTATTACCAATTTTATAATCTCAACCTAACTCTTTTCAAATAAAGCAAAATAATGTCCCTTTCCCTACAATGAAAGAAATGCGCACTCACAATCACACCTGAGATGAAATGAAGTCCCCTTTTAGCACAATCATCATTTTATTATAAAGCCAAGATCTAAACGTCCAACTCTTCTTACCACAGCGCAAAAAAATCCAATCAAGAAAAGCTGATCTCTTTCTAGCTTAGTTTAGGACAATGACAGGGCTTGGAAGTTCATCATCATGTGGAGCATGCAAGTTCCTAAGAAGAAAGTGTACCGTCGACTGTGTTTTCGCGCCTTACTTCTCTTACGAGCATGCAGCCTCTCACTTTTCTGCTGTTCATAAGGTTTTTGGTGCGAGCAACGCCTCTAAGCTGTTGTCTCACTTGCCTGAAAACAGCAGAAGCGATGCTGCAATAACGATATCTTACGAAGCCCTCGCAAGAATGCATGATCCAATCTATGGCTGCGTTGCTCATATCTTCGCTCTTCAACAGCAGGTTTGTATCTCACTCTTTATATTTTATTATAGAATATCGAAGTGCTATGATATTTCTGCAATTGGGTTGGCGAAAAATGGGGCCTGCTACTAATGAGACAAAAGATTCTTTGGACCATGCATGCGTGTAAGAACAAATGTTTTCTGCTTCTAAGAGATTGAGAATTTTCACATGCAGGTGGCTAGTCTCAAGGAGGAGATAGAATCCTTAGGCAATCAGATATTAGCTAATAACAACATTCTTGGGACGATCGATGCAAATAATACGGTGTTTGAGACACAACATGGAGCTGCTGATAATGGACTAATGAATGGATGGAGTCTGCAGAATTATATTGGAACAGATGACGTTAATGGGGCGTACTTTGATCCAAGAACTTTGGCTACGCTTCTCGAAGAAATAAGCTAAAATCATCGTTTTTTATTGTTTGTCTGAAATTACGACCTACTGTTTTCTGTCAAGTTCAGTCAGTCAGTGCATATAACTGTTTGAAAAGTGAAGACTCCTTTGTTTTCCTGCAAAGAGAGATGTAGTCGTAGCTAACTAATAGCTCGAAGTCTTTGGCTTGTTCGTCGAAGGATTTTTGCTTCCCTCGCATGATATTATCCTTCATCGTTGTAAAATTTGTTTGTTAAGTTTCTGTGCGTGTTGGCTATTATTACAAAAGTGCAGAGTAATCCTTGATCATTACAACATAATCTTCCGACGAAAAATCGTTCGTTTTCGACCGTTTGTATTATATATACTCGATGGAGAGTTTAGCAGAGCGTAACTGAATTAACCGTCAGCATCTAAAAAAGAAAAAATAAATAGCGATCAAACCTTAATCTCCAACAGAAAATACGAAACCCCTTAATCTCCTCGAATCAAACCGTAACAGTCTCAGATCGCTTACACTTTCTGATTCCAACCCTCATCGTCTAACGTCCAAAAATTACCACCAAAATCCATCACTAACGCACAAATCAAAGCCATATTATGGGTGCGCTGACAATAGGCCGAAGGGATCACCTCTTATGTCAAGCTGTAGAAACACACAAACATAATCAAGAATATGATACATGAGCAAAAAGACAACCTTTGTCGCCAACAAAATCAGGTAATAAGCATAAGTGTAAGCGTGGCAGCAGCATTGTGGTCATGGGAATTGGGAAGAGGGGAGGAAGGAAGAACCCAGTGCCTTCTTAATTCGCATAGCTAGAAAGATTCAATTTTTACTTCATCTTTTGTATACGTATGGAAACATGAGAAAAAAAAACACAATACTACAAATCGCATTAATAGAAAAACGTTAGCCTCAAGTCACCGTGAGCCATTTATTATTGCCGTTGCACCTAAATCTCCCAAAATTCATGAGGCGTTAGTTATACAGTCAACTTAACCCTCGACGGCGAAGACTCAAGAAGGTGACCGAGCAGTAGTTCTCTGCACTCTATAACATTAAGCCAATAAACACTCAGAACGCAGATTTTTCAATTTGGTGAAAACTAAGTCAAAATGACCTCCACAAATACTATGTATGATCTATGATTGCCACAATTAAAGAGAATGAAAGGAAAGAAAGAAAATGTGACCTGATGAAAACCCAACTCTCTGCTTAAGGCAACACCAATTTCCCCAACGCAAGCCCACACCATCTGATCCGACCCGTAAAAATGCCCGTACCTCTTCAAACACCCATCATGTTCCGACCCAACTCATCCGCCAATCACAAACCACCTCACATTGGGCAAACACCACTCGGTAAAGATCCACCACGACCCGAGCTATGCGGACGCCTGGTTCGACCCGAATCGGGTCCGACCGGGAGAGGAGGCTCGGACAGGGATGAAAGAGTGGTGGGTTTTAGGGTCGGATTCGGACTCCAGGAAGGCGAATCCTCCCGTGAAATTTGGGGCCCACAAAAGGTCGGAGTATTTGGACCGGCGTTCCTAGGTTGTGGTCGACGCGGCGATGCCGGAGGCTATGTGGGAGATGTTGGTTTCGCTATGGGTCGGATATGAGGTGGGTGGGTCAGGTACTGGTTCGGGTCGGGTGAGAAATCGGGTTCCGCCGCCCTGTAGTACGAAACTGCCACCAAAGAAACGGAAAGCTGAGGGTATTCGTTTTCGGTGGCTTAGAGCGGCGGGTCGTGACCCGAATGTTCTCGGGTCGTGCACATATTTGATTGAAGGAAGACTACTTACCTGCCTAAATCTCACGAGCTAAAAACGGACACTGAATCCGATTAAGGTAGCGTATAATAGCATCAAAGTGTTTGCTCGAATTAAGCAAATGGATGGATGTAATAGAGAGAAGGTGGTAACTGGGATTAGATTGGACTTGGAGAACCAGAGAGACAACAAAAAGCTGTTGTGTGCGTCGTTGACACTCGTCAACGTTCCTCGTACAATAATATAATACGTTTTACAGATTATATATATATATATCATATATATTATAAGTCTGAATGATAGAATGAACAGTGAATTTTCGTCGTACTATACCCTAACGCAATAATGCCTACAAGCCTACAATCTCCTGAGAATACCCCGTGGAAATGATTTCTTCCTGATATGAATATAAAATCGTTTAGCATTCCTTATAAATTATAATAGTAAAATAATACTCCCTCACTCCCAAACTATTTTATACATTATACTATATTGGGCGTCTCATTCCCTTTTGTACATTTCCTTTTATAGCAAAAAACTACCACAAACAATCAATATAATAATATTAAATACTCTTAAAAGACGTGTCAAAATATACACTTTTCTAACCTTTTAATTGTACTATATTATTAAAATATTCAGATTCTTAAAAAACCGTGTCATACCCCAAATGTTCATAACCGTTTGGGACGGAGGGAGTAATGAAAATTAGGGTAAAAAGCAGAAGTTGCATGGCAATCAACAAAGCTTGTCTATTTTTTTTAAAAACCATCGAGTTAGGGGTGAACAAAACTGGAAATGCGGATTTTCGGATATCGAAAAATGATATCAATATTCGATCTGGTTTTAGTCGGATATCCATGCTCTATACAGATATTCAAACATTCTTTTTTGAGGATTTTCCTTGTGGACCTTCATTTTCTTTTAGGGCTATTTTTTTATTTTCTATTATTTATTTAAATATAAACCGGATATTCGGATTTTAGACAAACAACTATACGTATTCGATCTGGTTTTTAAAACAAAATATCCATTTTATCAGGTTTTGAAAAACGGATAAAGATCATAATTCGGTTTTATATTTTTGCTTACCCCTACCTGGAGTATCCACACTCAACCAGCTATGTACTTACACCTCACATTCCGAGGATGAGATTAAATCTCCATGTGTTACGTAAACAAATTTTAACAACACGATAGTCATGGGATAAAACCCCAAGGAGATTATTCAAGAAATTGTCAAGGTGAGTCGTGTGACATGTCTAATCAAACACTTATTATATATCCCTCTAATATATAGATGTATCCCCTCAACGTTAGAAGCATTTTTATTATTTTTGCAGATTATTGACTAACGTAATATAAAATTTAATGGTTTTGGTAATTATTTAAGAAAATATAAAATCAGTGAATACGACTAAATTAATTTATGATAAACCTTTTTACTCAGCCAGTTAGAGAAATATAACACGCTTTTTCATCACAAACATTCATTCAAAATTGCGTCTCACGACTTCTCTTCAATTTTATTTTTGATGTTCAATAATATTATATTCATTTGCATTTAATATTATATAACCGCATTGTTTTTTTTTTGTAGGCATTGTCCAATAAAAGATACAATGACTTGTAAGTGAATGAATAATAATTTTATATTAACTTGTTATTTTATATGTTTGCCTTATATATATTCCAATAATAGTATAAAAGATATCTTCTTATTGTAACTACAAATTGCCTATTTTTCTGAACATAACATAAGAAAAATACGGGTATTTATTTCTGCGCCTTGTGCACCGCCCTATATATTTTATTAATACTTATAAGCGCGGATGGGCTTATGAATAGTGAAACTCGTCGTAAGCTACGATTTGTAGCAATGATTGCCTATTATCTCGGATGGGCTTCCTATGCATTTTAGTCATTGTTGTAAAACTCGGCCTAGGCGCCCTCTCCGAGGTGTTTTTGGGCTAGGCGGTTGATTAATCGGTGGAACCGATTAATTTGGCCTAGGCGGACGGCGCCGACTAGGCGGCTAGGCGGTCGACTACGCGTCTATTTTTTTATGTATTTTTTTAAAATTTAAAAACAATTTTTTTTGCGAATTTTTTTATAAATACAAAAAAAATTATTAGGTTGACACTATTATTTAAATTGACAAATTTTTTTGGTATATTAGCGTATAAATAAAATTTTTAAAAATTGGTAATACGACTAATTTCCGCGTAGATCGCCTAGCGCCTAGGCGCTAAGCCCCCCTCGGGCGCCCGACTAGCGCCTAGCGAGTTTTACAACATTGATTTTAGTAACTTTGGTGTAGGGCGTTTAATTAGATATAAGTTATATTGATTACAAATGTGATTAAGTAGCGTATTTTTTATTGGTATTCTCTTCCCTATCTACTTGGGCATGATTTAATTCCACTAAAAATCACTCAGGGCATAATAGACATAATTGATATTTGACTGTAACGCGTTAAATGTGACATTTTAAATGGAGTTGGATTATAGCCACTTGGGTTGGGAAGTCATAACCTTTTACAAACTTGATAACATTGTATTATAAAGTTCATGTTCATAATTTTATGTTAGGTATGCTCATAAAGAATAATAATAAAAGAAACTATATGGGCAATTTATTGCCGCGCCTTGTGCGCGGCTTCGAATATCTAGTATATATATATTATACAAATCAGGCAAGAACTAATAATCAGTGCCGATCTTGGTACTGTGATTGACTTGGAGATATTTCAAAATATAAAATTTTCCCAGCTCTTACTACTGTGATTGACTTGGAGATATTTTCAAAATATAAAATTTTCCCACCTAAAACGGAAAATAATTTCTAATGTAGAAGGCATACTTATCTAGGGCTGGGAAAAATACCGAAATACCGAAAATACCGTCCTTATCGTATCGAATCGTATCGAAATATAAAAAATTTTGGTATACGAAGTTTTTGGTAAGGTATGATACCGTACCGAAAATTTTCGGTACGGTAGTGGTATGAAAGTTTTAAAATAAGGTATACCGATTATACCGAATATCGAAATACTAAATTTTTAATATATTTTATAATATATACATATATATATACACACACACACCTACATATTTCAAATAATATAAAATGAAAAATTAAGGATCTTCATAAACTTATTTAGTCCATAAATTATTAACTTATACACAACTTTCTAAGATTAGGCCTACCATATTTTCCATATGTAACTCAAGTACGTTTAATTTTTACTTTTTACTGTGTATTTTTTTCAGGATTTGAAAGCGTGAAGATGCAATGCAATTACTTTTTGTTAATCTTCACTAATTTTTTTATGCCGCTTCGTTCTAATTAGTCTGCATATAAAGTTGTGAGAAGTAAAGTTTTTTGCCTTACTAAGGATACTGGCTAAAATATGTAAATTATTTAAGTTTAAAAAATCTTTTTATTTTGAAAAAATTGGTATTAATAGTCTATCTTACTGGGGCCTAAGGAGTTTGAATTGATTAAAATTCCATAGCAACGAATTAACGAGTTACGAGACATGCATGGTAAAACCCTCCGTGTGAATGGTATAGAAGGTATGATACCGATACCATACCGAAATTTTGGTATGTTACCGTATCGAAATTTAAGGTATACCGAAATTTTGGTATGGTATTGGTATGATTTTTTTGGATACCAAAATTTCGGTACCGTATACGGTATCACAGTTTTGGTACGGTATACCGTACCGAACCACCCCTATACTTATCCGTTACTCGTATCACCATAAATAGCAAATAGTTTCCGGTTAAATTCACTAAATTCCCTAGACTAGACTTGGTATATTAAGATAATTCACAGTGAATTACGTGATTTACGGAGTAATTAATACATTGGATTGAATTATTCTGAAGATATTAATTACATAACGTAACGTATTCAAGGTGTCTTGAGATGGGTTGGGCTGAACTGATTGGAAAACTGGCAATTATATAAAGCAGATGCCCATTTATGAAATTGGGCTCATAGTAATTATGTCGTGCTTTGTCGTTGAAAGTAATGATTAAATAGAAGGTTGATCTTACCTCCGAAAAAAAAAAATAGAAGGTTGATCGTGGCATCTTATATTTGAAATTTTGGCCTTTTTATTACGATGAAAACAGCTAACACCAAGTTGGGGTAGATGCTTTCCGAAAAAGATAAAATGCAATAGAGATACATTCATACATTTGTTCGGTTTAGGAGTCAACGTCCCGTAATATTTCGCAAAATGGATTTATAGAACAGGTTGAAACTATATTCAGTCGTAACTATCAGATTGTAGTGTACAAGGAATCAAATGCTATATCTTATATGTATTAATAATTCGCAAGAATGTTCGTTCTTTTCGGCGCATTAAGTGGCATGACATTGCGTAAGTTGATTTATGCTTTTGCAAATTGCATGTGTTTTATAGAAGAAAATTAGCATATTACGATATCATGATTGTATTAGCTTTTCTTTAATAATTGAACTCAAATTCTACATGCAAATGGACGTTCTTTGATTAACTAACGCGGTAACGTTTCTTGCGCAACATGTATTGTTAATTGTAACTTATTGTTGACTATATATAGTTATATTATATATACTATATTATTATATTATATTATATAATTGGTGAGGGGTGGATATAAACTGCCACAATTTGGTCTGTAATTTATTTACAATTTAGTCTCTCATTTGTAATTTAATTAATTAAATTTCATATCACTCATAATTTTTATTTACTGTACTTATGCCTCTACAACTAAGTTTCTTTTATATATTAAAAATTATATTTCATCTTAAACAATAAAAATTATAATTTTTAAATAAATAATTGTAATATAATTATATTTTAAACCCACAAGTCGGATGCGCAAGAAAATACTAGTTTGATCAAAATCCAAACCGGCCAATCACAGACAAAGCTAGTGACGTGTGTGTGATGTATATTAGCAAATTACAGTTTCAAATTCGAAAAAGTTCAATTGGCTTTTCATTTCAAAGTTAAAACAATAATGATATTTTTATAATCAGAAACAGGTTTGATTCATCGGATTTCATTAGTCACAATTCGTTTAATCCAACACAACTTCCAAATTTAATAAAACAAATATCAATAGTTTCATTAACCGTAGATTCCCCAAAAACAGGCAATTTCGTCGAAATCTTTAAACATAAAGAAACTAAGATAGAATACATGTATAGTTTTTGGAGAAAAAGGGCAAGTGGACGAGTAAGCACGACAAATGTCTTCAAAACCCTACACATTTATTATCGCTACATATCATTCATTTATTCCGCTATATAACCTTTTGTCTTATTGGACATGGACAACGAATTATATAATTTCAAAATTAGAAATCTCTTTTATTTTTTTTCGTCTTGAAAACTAACCAATGCAATCTTAAATAGCAATAAATGTATGAAACCTTCTCTCTCACACTCAACGTTCGGCCTATTATTTGTGTCTTTTCCCTTCCCTCGTTATTATATCTTTGGTCACACACCGAATCTTCTATCATAGATTCACAGTAGCTTTCTCTGCCTATTTCCTCCACACACACACACAAAATAGCAAAACATGGTTGGCGCGACGAAATGTCAGGGTTTTGGCTGCCTCCTAAGTTCTTGGATGACGAGCAGATGATCGGAAACCTTTTCGACGCCGAGATTAGCTACCCCGGCGAGTTTCCGTACGGGGTAACGCCGGCGGCGAGGTTGTAAACGACTCTGAACTTCCCTAGGAAACTCTTGGGCGGTTTTTTCTTCTTGTTTCTTAGTGTTTTTTTCGGTGTACATTTTTTATGCAGATGAGCTGTGCTATGTCGCAATCGACCCTGACCCGCCTGGGCAGCTTCTCGGGGAGGGCCTCTGTAAATGGAAGCTCTAAAGGCGTCATCTTACCTCCGGCGACTCCTTCTAGGCTCGGGCTTAACGGCGTGGGTCGGTCGGGTTTTATTTGCCCCAAAGTCCATATCGAGCAACGAGAGACTTCCGACGAGTAATACTCCTGAAAACAAAAACGAAAACAACGAAGTATACTCTGTTTGTCCGATGTTCCCTTGGAGCTGATTTTAACGGCGTCGATATTTTTTCTAGCGAGTAGGTTTAGAGAGGTGCGATGCCCCGTGGTACGCGTCAGTCCGATCCGAATACCGGTACCCGTCTCGCTGGTGGGCCAAATCACGGCGGTGGGAGGAAAGCCTGTGCTGGGACAGGCGTGTTTTTGCCTCGTAGGTATGATAATGACGAAAAAGCTTGAATGGCAGTGCCTACGCTTCGGATTCGACCAGGAAAACAGGTATTTTTACAGCAGCCCAACTATTGTACGGTTGTTTCTCTATACGTCCCCCTTTAAACTTCGTCTTCCTATGTTTTTTTTTTTTTTTTCAGTTTTCTTTTCCGTGTATCTCCGTTTCCTCTCTTGCTTAAGCCATATTCCAAATATCCAATCTCTTGGGCGTCTATGTGTGTGTTCTCTTGGGTGTCCCACATTGACCAGTTCCTTTCTCTTCTACTCTCTTCTCATGTGATTTTTTATTCTTTTGCCTTTTTATGTCTCATGAAACATGCCTGATTAGCTTGGACATGTTGTAAGCTTGGATGTCTACAAACTACTAATATTTTACGTACTTGTATTGTATTGGGTTGATTCTTCACATGCTTTACAGCTATGTTTTGGTGTTTGCAGGGTATTATGCATCTGACTTGACGTGTGTTGGAAATGTTCACCAGCCCCATCACATGTCGAATCATAATTACAACAATGTCTCCATCAAATCTCCTCAACAAGCTCGACTAAGTAAATTACGGTAAGAATGGTGTTCGATACACGTATTTTTAGTGGTAGGTAGCATAGCATGGGAAGAATATTACGAAAATTTTGATATGGCTCGAAGGAGGGCGCAGCAGCAGAAGAGGGCTATGATGATGCTCATGGAAGACTCGTCTCTTATTATGAACAGAGGCATATATCTTCATCATGAATGGACTTACTAATTTTACGAGTTGGGAGGAAGCTATGGAGAAGTTTTTGTTTTAGGCACGGAAAATATAATACATGGGTTGCCGATGTTTTTTACTAGCAGGGAAATAATTATCGTTTTCGTTTTGGGTGGAAGGGGGAGATATTAATATTATGTAGTCTTAACTGTAGGCATGGGTCTTCGTTTGGACTTGTTGTGATATTTCAGTTAGAATAAGTATGTTGTGTTGCCTTGTTACGTATTTCATCGCAGGTTTTGGATTTGTTTGGTGATATCAGTTTCCCTTAAAAATGGATGCAATGACGACATGTATGCTTAAATTGTGTGCGCGATAATGAAAGATTAAACCTTGTTTCTTTCGATAGTGATCCTTAATGGTAAGATATTTATTAGGTTCTTGCTATTTAAACGATATTTCGGGCGAGCACTTATTGGTCAAAGAATACAAGTAGATAATAATACTCCAATGTCCAATGCACGTTAGGCGGGAAATAAAAGACACACACACACACACACTATTTATGTTGCATAGATTAGATAGATATAAAAGACAAATTAGATATTATCTGAAGAACAAGGCGATTAAAGCAGCGTATCAAATTACCTTCGGCGTGAAGAAGCTGATATCGACAGCGACGTAAGGGACCAAAAAATTTCTCTGATACGACGACGTTTCGTAGCACTCTTAGCACTAATCTTTTCTATTTATTAGTTTTTATTCATTTTCATTTTTCCGATAAAGGACAAACAAATATGGTTGGTTTAGCCGATCTCAAATCGAAAAATCCATTCTCAAATTCAAAATACATTAAATATAACATCAAATAGTAATTCTTCTCCAACCACTAAACTCATTTTCAAACTGAAAAGAATATTAGCACACTAAATTTTACAACTTTTTAATATTACACATATTTTACAACTTTACAAACTAGACAACAAGTACGTCAAAACTTAAACAATGATATTATTTTAAATTCAATAATTATTAGTACAATAATATTATTTAAATTTAATAATATTATTTGTACAACAATATTATTTTAAATTCAATAATAAAAATAAATGAGAAAATATTTAATAAAATAACTTTTACAATATTAAACATATTTATGTATCATGCTATTTTAAAGGAATAAAATAAATAGAATATAATAGACTAATTAAAGCATTTTGGGTTAAAAACTAACTATTTATTAAACTGGGGTCTTTTCTAAAGAGCTAGAAATATTTAGGTAGATGAATAGTAAGAGCATCTCCAACCGAACTGAAAAACCAAAAAGAATTCACAACTTTACTCGAACCGATACCAAAAATCAATTCAAAATGGGATTTTTAATTTCTCTCACCTAAAAAAACGCATGTTTGCGTTTCTATCGGTTGGTATGCGATATAACTTTTTAACTTGCATAGCAGGCCCCGATTTTTCCTTTCGTATATTTTTGTCAGATAAAGCTACGAATGACATATGAGTATGAAGGACTGTGACAAAGCTGTCATAAAAAGTTTACAAAAGGGGGATGAAGAAAGTTGTGTCACAAGAACTACATAAATATCATTATTATCAATAAAAAATGATTGTAGATACCAATGTACGGTTTGGGCATGCTGACATTTTTTTTTTTGTTTTTTCTTCGGATTTTATTTTCATTATTAATAAATATATGGTAAAAATCTTTGTAGTCTAATTGGTAAAGTTGTAAAATATGTGGATAGTATTGAAATTTATAAAAATTGATGTGGAAGTGAATATTACAAAATAGTCTATTGAGTTTGAGAATGAGTTGATCGGTTGGAGAAGAATTACTGCATTTTGAGTTTGAAAATGCGTTTATCGATTGTAGATGGTCTAAAATAGCATATTTGGGCTTTTGATTTGAGAGAAAAATGATCAAAACCCATTTTATGTATAACTATCGTATCGATTATAGAGGATTTTGCTATATGACTTTCAGTTCAGCGAACATCGGAGAAGCTCTTACAAAATATAAATTTGTGTCCTTTCGCGGGCCTTATTTTAAAATTCCAAAGCGGATAAGCTGGAGCTGCTATGCTAGTGGGAAGCGTGAAAGCGTTGTAACTATAAATATTCGTGTGAACTTTGACTCTCGGTCAACCTAAACTTCTTTATTATTATTAAATTGTTATCACTTCGGAAAATGTTTATATTTATATTAACATAATTACTCGGTTCATGTGAATGATTAATTCTAATTGCTAAACATAGTGATAAACACAAACGTACAGAAAAGAGTCCAAGCATCACATATTCAGGATAGGATACAAAAAATTCATCATGCCGAAATAGGAAATCAATTCGACGTGGATGCGCTTAACGATCCAAGAAAATTTAAATGGGCCTCATTTACTCCTTAATATGTATGGGCTTGGTCATTTAATAAACAAAATAATTAAGTGCTTTAATGGGCCAACCATGAGATCATATGTAACATTTGAGGAAGAAACAATCTACACAA
This sequence comes from Craterostigma plantagineum, assembly GCA_027422505.1. Classification (NCBI taxonomy): domain Eukaryota; kingdom Viridiplantae; phylum Streptophyta; class Magnoliopsida; order Lamiales; family Linderniaceae; genus Craterostigma; species Craterostigma plantagineum. The sequence continues at coordinate 24,908 of JAPQWV010001433.1, read as the reverse complement.
TCTGTCTCGAGTGATTTAATATGTAGAGTAGATCAAATGTCTAGTCTATATATTGTCATTTTTCTCCTTTCTACTATGTGGGGGCACACATAATATGTATACATGTAACCTAAAATGTTTGCTCTATGGATTGAGATGAGAATATTCATCGAAAAAGAAAGAAAACAAAATGAAATTGAGTTGGGATAAGGCAGGTGGCTGCATAGCTCACTGCTTACGTAACGTATATGACCATAAATCAAATTATCATCCAAGAACCAATTAAATAATTGCAACATATAAACCGTAAATGTCCCCACATGTTTGTATTATTTAATAACGCCATTAGTGATTACGCTGGCCGGCACCAATAATAAGTCAAAGAACATAAAAAATCAACGTTAAAACATCAAGACCTATACAATACAACTCTGTCGAACACAGTTTGTCCGTCCTAATTTTGTGTCTCCCAACACCTGCCTAAATTCGACATGGCACGTGCACGTTTAAATAGCTTCTTAAATTTTACTCAAACAAACAGTCGCAAAATAAAATTGAATCTTGATATGGATTGCGTTACAAGAACACGATTAGTACAATGGTTGAAATGATTGATTGCCTGAAAAAAATGAGAACCTCCCTTTGGGCATGACGTCATTGTATCTTCTTCAATAAATAGCGAGAACTTGCCAGTACGCTTTCACTCACTACCATCGCCTTAAAAATCTATTTCTTATCCAATCCAATGGATAATCATCGTCAGAGCTCTCATCATTCGAAGAAGAATGGCAGAATACTTCTGTTTCCAATACCGTTTCAGGGACACATAAATCCCATGTTACAGCTCGCCAGCATACTTCACTCGAAGGGTTTCGACATCTCCGTCGTCCACACTCGCTTCAACTATCCAGACACTTCCAAGTACCCTCAGTTCGCCTTCCATCGAATCTCCGACGGCTTGTCTGAAGCCGACGCTTCCTCGCCGGACGCCGTACACGTCTTGAGGGTTCTCCTCTACAGCACCGAGGTGTCGATTCGCGAGAGCTTTGTTGAGTTTCTGTCGTCGGAAGGAGGCGGCGGCGGAGGGTTTGTGGGCTTGGTGACTGATGCCCTTTGGTATTTCACGCAATCCGTGGCAGATGATTTTAAGCTTCCGAGGTTTGTGCTTAGGACAAGCAGCGTCTGTTCCTATATTGCTTTCAATGCTCTTCCTCTTCTTCAAGAAAAGGGATATCTCGACGATATGGGTATGTTGGCTTCTGTCGATCGCATCATTGAAAACTGCTTAATGACTGAAAAATTCTCAGAAAGTGATGATATTTAACATGCTCGTCGATCACCATCAGGTTCGAAGATGGAAGATGAAATTGAGGGGCTTCCGCCGCTAAAGGTGAAGGACATCCCAGTAATCGAGCTGCTAAAATCTGAAGATTTGCATCATATCTTGATAACCATGATGGCCGAGACCAAGAAATCTTCGGGGCTCATCTTCAACACATTCAGAGAACTCGAAGAAGACGACATAGCCAGGCTCGCCGGCGAGTTTCAGTACCGCATGCCGACCTTCGCCGTCGGCCCATTTCACAAGCTCTTCTCGGCGGCGGCGAGCAGCCTACGAACCCAAGATCGAAGCTCAATCGCATGGCTAGACAAGCAAGAGCCCAAATCGGTGCTCTACGTCAGCTTCGGAAGCGTGGCGCTCATGGATGAGAAGAAGCTCCACGAAGTTGCTTGGGGGTTGGCCAATAGCAAGCGGCCATTTTTATGGGTCGTTCGGCCGGGGATGATGCAAGGTTCCGACGAATGGTTAGAAGCACTGCCGAGCGATTTCTTGGACGAGGTAAGAGAAAGGAGTTGCTTCGTCAAATGGGCCCCACAACAAGAGGTTTTGTCCCATCGAGCCGTTGGTGGATTCTTGACTCACAACGGCTGGAATTCTACGCTTGAGAGCATCTGCGAAGGAGTTCCCATGATCTGTGCGCCGTTCTTTGGGATCAGATGGTGAATTCGAGGTATGTGAGCGATGTGTGGAAGATTGGAATTAGGTTAGAGAAAGGGTTTCAAAGAGATGAGATCGAAGCAGCTGTAATAAAGCTGATGGATGGTGCTGCTGAAGGAGAAGAGATGAAGAAGAGGGTTATGGATTATAAGGAGAAAGCTGATCATTGCTTGAGCTCCAATGGTTCTTCTTCTCAAGCCATTGATGGCTTAGTCGATTGATTCTATCGTTTAAATCTGTAGATTAGATTCATCACTTCTCTGTTTATGCTTCCTTTCCTCCATTAATAAACCTCGCTACTTTATACAAGAAACATAATTCCGAAGAAGATGAATCGAAAAGTCCTAAGCTTTACAATGCATGAGGATGAATCGAAAAGTCCTATCAATAACCATCATCTCTTTCTCTCCCAAACATTCCACATTCTCCTCATCAACAGCCACGACTTTCGTATTGTTCTTCCTACAAGAACTCGACGAAAAGGGCGTTTTAGTCCCCGGCCCGCCACTGATCGCCGCCGACCCACTATCCATAGCCCCACATCCTTCGCCGTCTTCCCTCTTCAAATCAGAAGGCGGCAAGAAAAAGTGCTTGACGAGTCCCTTCACGTTAAAATCGACCTCTTCGATGCTCCAAATCTCCTCCATCCTCGTCCTTCTGTGGCTCTCCGAGTCCTCCCCGAACCTAAACAAAGAAGCGCAGGTCCTTCCTCCGTGGGCGACGTTGACACCTCCGATGGTTCTGTAGTCTTGGATCGAGGATTCCATCGTCGTCTCCCACAAGACATTTTTTATCTTTAGCAGCTGCGTGTCCTCTAATTGGACCAAAAGGCCCGTTCTTTGGCTGAAGCAGCCCCATATCGTGTGCCTGATGATTTCCATGTTGTTGCTGCTTCTAGCCCTGAGGGTTGGCGAGTCGACTTCGAGTTTCAGGACGAAGCAGTCTTCGTTGTTCGCTGTTTTCTCGCCTATGCACGTCGAGTTTGAGAATAGATTCGCCGTTGATCTTGGATCTAGTCCCTGGTTCAGACATTGTTAACCATGAAAGCTGTAATGTCATAATTTCTTACAGTTGACAAAATGGTTGACAGTTAGAGCTGTGAGATTGGGCGAGAAAACATGATCCAAGATTTGACCTTTACAACCAAAATTAGTTGACAAACAAGTTTGAACTGGGAAGAAAATGCGAAGGAAGCTTCGGGTTAGGTGAAAGGCTGAGCTGGGTTGGTCCACACATGGATCACAGCAAGAATTTGAACAGAACCTTTCAGTTATTTTACAAAACTTGAAAAGAATTTGATAGCATAGCAGCCCTTCTTTCTCATCTTTGTCAAACATAGACAGCAACCAACTTTTGACAAAAGCGGTCTAAATCTGAACAGATTGAAAAACAAGAACCAACAACACAGTCTTGAATATGGGGCGAAGAAGGCCTTGGATTCGAGCAACTTGAACACGAAAAAACTAACGAACATAGGATCAGATTGTGTTAGGAATCGATACCTGTAAGGATCTTCGAGTAGGCCTCGGCGGGCCGCGAGAGGCGTAGGAATGCTGCCATGGCGTTTGCCTCCAAGCAGTCTTGCCATCGCTGCCAGCACTGATCTTACAGCCCGAAACCATCAGATCGAAGCTCCACAAATCGGGCCTCTTCTGCCACAGAACGAACCCTCCCATCTCTCCAATTCCATGGTGTCTCATGCTCTTCAACCTCTGTCGAGCCTTACTGTGTCCTGAAAACGACGTCGTCTCTTCCCCGGACACGAACTCAGAAGCCATCATCTTCACCTTACCCATGGCGTAGATGCTTTCGATGCTGTTCAGAGCGTGTTCGCCGCCCGAAGCTGCTACGTACTGCTGCACTATGTACCTCGCCATCGAACTCTCCTGAGAAAGAGAAGCCCCTATTTCACGTAAGAACTAAAGCACTTACCTTACGAGGATCATATAAACGGACACGCAATGACTTACGACTGAGCGGCCTTTGATGCTGTTGTTGCCGTCGGCGCAGATTGGGAGAGGGATCAAAGGGGCTCCAATAACACCTAGCAAGAACTCAAGCTCAGCGTCACGGCTCCCAAATGCCAAGCCGCCCTTATTGTCGGCGAGGGACGATGGTCTCATCATCCAAGACATGAAGACTTGCCGAGGTTTTTGCTTGCTGTTAGAGACGAGCAGTTCTTCTGGGACGGGCAGCTCGAGGACGGTGTCGAGTGCGTCTTCTCTGTCGCCGTTCGGCCACAGCGACCTCATCGTCAAGAACAGATGAAGAAGAAGATATAGTCGAAGGGGAAGGTGATAAGCGCGTCTGAGAATACCGCGTGGAGAAGGGAAAGAATTGGCTTTTTTTTTTATGTATGAAGGCCGACAGTGGACTGAGCAGCAAACAACGTGCGAAGCTTTTGTCTTGTTCGTGACAGCACGCACGTTCGTTCGTTCAGGAGTAGGAGGAAGAAGAAGAAGAAAGAAAGACAATGACTGATTCTTTCTCTCTATTCTATCAACCAAAACTCGCGGAAATTATTATGCCCCTTTTTATTAAATAGAAGTAAAACCTGAATCGTTATTCTGCTCTCCATATTTTAAAAACTAAAAAGATATTTAATTCCTTTTTGGGCTTTTCCCATTCCATATATGCATTCAATTGGTTTTCAATAAATACATTAAAAATCAAGACTTGGGCATATATACAGTACAAGTTCGGTTGAAGGGAGATTGTGAATGGTTGTTTGTTGTCAGTCACTGACTTAGTATTGTATTCTATGGAGCACAGTCAAGCTCAAGACACAGTCTTCCATGGAATGACTTGATTTCTCCAATAATAAACAGCAATGAATAATTAATAGTACAAATCCTCCATTGTGAGAGGCAAGATAGCAATAGTTGACTTGGAAAGATAGAATACAGCGAAAGGTTTTCCAAAGAAACACTGAGAAGTTGAGGTGAGGAGAAATAGCAAAAAACAGAGCATTCTTTTCCTCCTCTGCTCTGCTCTGCTCTGCTCTGTTTCTAAGAAGGTACGTTGAAGTGAAAGAGCCAAGAGACGACAAATGCAAACACCATACAAGCAAGCAAGAAGTTGAGGAACCTATGGCCTTGCCAGAATCGCCTTGCCTCGGGCTGGGCTGTTGATGAGGTGAAGAAGATGACATCGCCAATTCGTTGTTTCTTTCGTCCCATGGATCTTCGATTGACACGCTTTCGTACACGCCTGGCACGTTCTGCGCTATCGATCCGCATATTTCACATATTCTGCAAAAAAGAAGAGCGAGGGCCTTCAATTCTAACTTGGGGAGTTGAAGTTTGTTGGTTTCTCAAGCTTTGGAAAAACAAGATGATGTCAAGGAGGGGTTCGTTTTTCCAGTAAAACAGAGAACGAAGTCAAATGCACCTTAACGGATAAGGAATGAGTAGTAATATAATAACAACAAAATCATAAAGATGGAGAGAAAGTAAGAACGAGAAAAAGGCATATGGCCGGCCAGAAAGCAAGACTTTTTTTTTTTCTTTTTCTGGTGTTGTATAGATAGATTCCTTCTTTTCCTAATTATCTATCCGATGGAAAATTGGTCTTTAAAGTTTACAGCTTTTGTTGCAATAGACAGTTCAACACTAAAAACAGGTTATAGGTTCCATTATTGTCCACCTCATTACTACACCTCAAGCCTGCACCTTTTCAGCTGTACAACTCAATTATTACGAAGACATAACAATATAAACCTGCAAGAAAAAGAAAAGAAAAAAAGGAAACGGTACTAACTTGTTTCCCTTGATCTTGAACCATGCCTCGGCACATTGCCTGTGAGCAGCAGCTAAATCATCCTTACAAGAACAGCCAAGTTCAATGGGCAACCCACCACAGTCATTGCTCGCATCAAAACTCAGCTGACAAATCCTACAATCCCTCTCAGATTTGGACAAATGCAGCTTAGTTTCGCAATCGACAGATTCGAGATCCAAAATCTCAACTGAACACTCCGAGGCATTAGATTCTCTTCTTCTATCATCCTCCTTGTTTCTCACACCATTAACGCCGTCTTCCACCGCTCTAACGATCTCCTTACCGTTGGAAGAGGCTGATTCAGCGATATTACCAACAGTGGCGTCACCATCTTTGTTGTCATTACCTTCCTTTGCAGTAGCAGCAAGTTCTATATCAGCGTCGATGGACTGTCGTAAAGATTGCATTTTTATTTGAGCCCAGATACTGATTCTTCATGTAATAAGAAAAAATAAAAGGGAGGGACGAAATCACAGAAATAGCACACAGTTGCCTGTAAGCTGAAAAAAGTCAAGTCTTTTCTTTCTTTACAACTGTGGCGAGAGACGAAATTATAACGATTGATGGCTTTCGTTTTACAGAGAGGAAGAGATATATAAAAACAAGAGGGAGAAACTGTCGAGCTTTCTTCTGAAAAAGAAAAAAAAAATAATTTAGCAGAACTACTTTCGTCAAAAGAGTTTTCAGACACGTGAGACTGATCAATCAAATGTAAATATATATCTCCAAGTTAATTGTACATTGTGACACCATATGTCGGCTGCTGTTTAGTTAAACGTAGAAGCAAACTTAATATTGAGAGCTTACTGTACAAAGCTAAGATATCCCCAAAAGAAAACGGGTTAGGTGAAAATATGAATCTGGCTTGCAAATGAGCCAAGATTAGAGATGATCGGTTATATACGAGCGTTGATAACAAACGTGTGTAGAATATTGGGAAAATATATACCAAGTTTTGCACTATTTAAGTAATAAGATGAGGTGATTTGTTCTGATAAACAGTAAACTCTGTTTAATGCTCTTTGGACTAGTTACAGGAAAAGTACAAATTAAATTATTTAGTATATATTCCTTCCGAAAAAGAAAATTATTTTTAGTATACAAATGAACCTTGTTGGGCCGAAGAGTGGCCCAATAATATGGGCTATAAAATTATTGACTCAGACAAATGTGGGCCACCCAATATAGATCATAGAACAGCGACTTGAGCTCTTCTTAACAGTTAAACGCACGAGAGAGAGCGCTAATACTAGTTGTTTGTGGAAATGCCTGAGACAAGGTTCAGCGATGCTGAAGGTAAAATCCTCACCGTGTTCAGCGATGCTGAAGGTAAAATCCTCACCGTTACTCCAAGAAGGTCTCCTCGATTTCTTCAGCAATGTCAAAACTCGTTGAAAATTGCCGAGACCTCCACCCGGCGTTCTAGGTCATCGCCCATTTCGATCGACACCTCACCGCTGAAAACCAAGAGGAAAAGCAACGTGGGTTTGCGCAGTGGAGATGGAAGAAGTCCCGAATATGAAAATGTGGAGAAATGTAACAAACGGCTTAGGATGTCCGATAGATTGCTGAATGGGAGGATCCGCTTGAGTGGGAAGGAGGAAGCTGATGTGGCTTCACATTATGTGATTGAGAAGAGGGTCACGAGGAGTAGTGGTCGCGATAAGGATCTCGCCGGAGGTAAGGTTAGTGAGTGTGCCTTCGCCGAGGGTTCTGTTGAGATCGTAGTTGAATTGTCGAAGGAAGGGAAAGGTTTAGGTGGAGTTGATTTGTGTGCTCAAAGAGAAGGCAATACTGAGAAGATGGTTACTCGCAGTGGGAGTCGAGCTGTAGCCCTTTACAAAGGTAGCGATGTGCAGAATGGAAGCTTTTGGGATGAGAGTAAGCTTAAAGGGGGTGTGGTTGACCACATGATCAAGAATTAGGTGTGAATGGGACAGCTAAATTGGAGAAGAGGGTCACTCGCCGTTCAAGTCTTTTGGAACTCAATACGAAGGGTAGTAACATGGTTGGTCGAAGATTGCCCAATGTGGTTGTCTCAGATCAGAAAAAGCGTGATCGAAGTGCGATTAGAAGTAAGCCAGGTTTTGAAAAGAGGGTCGCTCGTAGTTTGAGTAGAAGTTCTCAGACAAATGAGTCAGGTCTTAGTGTCAAGAAGGCAGATAATGTTGAGAAGCGGATTACTCGTTGTTCGACTCGAAAGGATGTTGTCGAAAAGGCTAGTAGCTTGTCAGCTGAAACTTCTTGTGAAGTTTCCGTGCCTGAGGAGAGAAAGTTCGAAGATGTGTCTAGAAGAGATGCCCAAGAGCTTGGCAGTAGTCGAATACACGAAGAGGTTGATTTGTTAGAAAGAACCAGAAGAGGTGAGAGGAGGAAGAGCCATCAGGTTGATGAAGAGAAAGAGATTAATGATGAATGGACTGTGGAACAAGAATTGGCTCTGCGACGAGCGTATTTCACTGTAAAGCCTACCCCTCATTTTTGGAAGAAAGTCGCTAAGATGGTAATGTACAAATGAGATAGTGTGTATTTGTGATCTCTGTTTCTCTTTTACATTTTCCCTTTCCTTATATCCTTTTATGCAGGTGCAAGGAAAATCTGCAGAGGAATGTTTTGACAAAATCCAATCAGATCTCCAAACTCCACCTCAACCCCGAACTCGCCTGAGGGCTAAGAAGAAGAAGCTATCGCCGATCCCATGCTCTGCTAGCAAGCTGCTTACCCCTATTGAGACTAAATCCAAGAAGCTTAAGCCCAGAAAGATGAATGTTCTTCTTGCCCAAAAAACCGTGAGACAACTATTGCAAAAGCATCAAGAAGAAGATAAACATCGGGGGTTGGATTTATTTGCTCTCCTCGAGCCCTCAGCTAACGACAATCCCTCTTCTCCGAATATTCAAGAGTTCGATTCTCCATCACCATCGAAGGAAGAAAACCCTGGCGTTCTTACGAAATGCAGGGGAACTTCTGATTCATCAGCTAGTAAAAAGCAGAAGTCAAGACTAAGCATTCTTAGTCCCCCAGTTCTGAAGCAGATTAAAAACAGAGCCTTGCATGAGAAATACATCGACCAACTACATCGTCGAGATGCTAAGAGGAAGGCAGAGTCGCGAAGAAACGCAAAGCACGACCTTGGGCAAAACGATGAGAAGTCGAACCATTTGAAAGAAAATGCTGTGAAAGTTGCCAAGGATGCTCTGGTTTTTGATGCACTAGATGCTGTCAATAAGCTACGAAGCCTTAAATCTGATGCAAGTGATAGCCCAGATGATGATGACTATACTACTGATCATAGCGATGAAGATGACGAACAAGATAAATTTCCATAGTAGCCTTCTTTTTTTCTTGGCTGGTACTATGTTTGTTTGGGGTGATCTTTGTTGTATGCAAACCCTTCATTTTAATACGTATTGACATATTATTTGGTTGATTATGATTACTATTTGTCCGTATGCTATGCAATAGTTATAGTTTCTATTATCAGATAAATTAAGCAATTAAGCTTCCTATTGGTCTCTTGTATATTTCAGCCAAACTTTGTGATGCCGTGAGGATCGATGTTGCAATTAAACGTGACAAAATATGAAATCACTAGGTTTTATCAATAAAAATAATTATAGAGTATGCTTTAGTTGATCTTTTGGTTGATAGGGCGTTATCTTTGACTTTCATTCAATGACCTGCTGCATGCATAAATGAAATTGATGTTCAATATCATAATAATATACGCAGTTGTATTTGGTGCGAACTTCATAAATCTGCAAATTCAAGGTTCACATTAAAACACGCAAGTGACGCAACCCCTCACCAAGTAGATTGATGGATGGTCAAACTTTACCGAATTTGATCATATGACAAAATCTTGACATATTCAAATTTAAAAAAAAAAAATATCTTCAGTCAACGCCAAGAGTATTATTAATTAAAAAATATTCATTGAGAAAAGAGTTATCCTCTCAAGCAATACCAAGGCAACAGCTAATATTATTCCAGAAACAGACGCAATTATTTGGCCATTCACACCTCAAATTCTGTCCGTCACCCGAATTCCAGGCTCGTGCGTACATGTCGTAAATGCAATCTATTATTACCTTATCTTTTCCCCATTGATTGTCTTGTCTGACGTCGACGTAAAGATCCGATATAATTCAGGCATAACTAAATACAGAAAGCTCTTCTTTGGAGAGCTGGCCTTCCAAGAAGAAGAGGAAGAGACGCTGGTGTTGTCAGAGATGGCAGAACAAGGAGGAAACCGGGTCGGATCCGAATATCTTTCCGACCCGAAGGTCAACCCTCGTGATCAGCATCATCACTTCGCCGTTGATATCCCAGAAACTGCACATCAAATCAGCAACGGTGCTCCCTTCGTGATTTCCCTCCTTTTTTCTTACGCGTTTCTCCTCTGTTCAAAGTTCATTATTTTCGTTGTGCTCTTTCTCGATTTGCTCTTTGAAAACCAATAACTGCTTTAACCGACTTATTACCCAACCAGAAAGGTAGGATTTCGATTTGTTTGTCTTTTTCCTACGAGGTCAAACGATGAATTCGCACTTACCGTGATATTTTCTGCACATGGTAGATTCGTGGTTTCAAGTTGGATTTGTTCTTACAACTGGGATAAACAGCGCCTATGTTCTTGGATATTCTGGCGCTGTCATGGTGCCCCTCGGCTGGGTAGGAGGTGTGATTGGGCTAATCTTAGCTACGATAGCTTCCCTCTACGCAAATTCTTTGATCGCAAAGCTTCACGAATACGGAGGAAAGAGGCATATCAGATACAGAGACCTCGCTGGATTCATTTACGGTTAAGAATTCTTTTCATATAGACCCTCAACACCTTGATAAAGATGCACACAGTTCCACCAACAGAGCTCTTTGCGATGTATAATGCAGGTAAGAAACGCATACTCTCTTACATGGGGACTTCAGTATGTGAATCTCTTCATGATCAATGTGGGCTATGTTATCTTAGCTGGAAGTGCACTTAAGGTAATACTTTCACTCTCTGTCCTTACACCAACTAATATTTACTGATCATTTTCTCTTTGCGGGTTCAACTCTTCGCAGGCAGTTTACGTTCTTTTCAGAGACGATGATGACATGAAGCTACCGTATTTTATCGCCATAGCCGGCCTGGCTTGTGCCTTGTTTGCCATCGCTATACCTCATTTGTCTGCCCTTCGAGTTTGGCTCGCCTTTTCGACTTTCTTCAGCCTTGTCTACATTGTTGTAGGATTTGCCCTTGCCCTCAAAGATGGTACCTTTTACCACCCTTTTTCTTCTCTTCCTTCCTTTCGTGTCTCAATTCCCAGAAAAAAGATCATCTTTTTTTCTCTTTCCATATTCTTGGCAGGGATTGAGTCTCCATCTAGGGACTATGGCATTCCAGGGACAAAAATAGGCAAGATATTCACAACTATCGGTGCAGCTGCAAATCTTGTTTTCTCATTCAACACAGGAATGTTGCCAGAAATACAGGTTTATCTTGACTGCATTATCTTCATTATATTTATATACGTACCGTTCTATAATCTAACCGAGCTTTCTTTCGTTCGCAGGCAACTGTAAGACCGCCAGTTGTAAAGAACATGATGAAAGCTCTGTACTTTCAGTTCACAGTAGGCGTCGTTCCAATGTACATGATCACCTTCATAGGTTACTGGGCTTATGGAAACAACACATCTACTTACTTGCTCAACAACGTTGGCGGGCCAGTATGGTTGAAGACCTTTGCTAACTTGTCAGCATTCTTTCAGACGATCATCGCTCTACACGTAAGAATCATCACTGCATTTCTTGACATGGCAAGAACTTTTAACTCTTTTTTTTCCATCAATGTCAACACATTATCTCTGTGCTTCAGATCTTTGCAAGTCCAATGTATGAATACTTGGACACAAGGTACGGAATCAAAGGAAGCGCCTTGGCGCCGCGCAATTTGAGCTTCAGGTTCATGGTCAGAGGGGGTTACCTGGGAATCACTACTTTGATTTCAGCCATGCTTCCTTTTCTGAGTGATTTTATGAGTCTAACGGGGGCTATCAGCACCTTCCCTTTGACGTTTATCCTTGCGAATCACATGTACCTTGTGGCTAAGAGGAGCAAGCTCACTTTGCTGCAGAGGAATTGGCATTGGCTCAACGTTGGCTTCTTCTCTTGCTTGTCCATTGCTGCTACTGTGGCTGCGTTTAGGCTGATCGTGGTAGATTCGAGCAACTATCATGTTTTTGCTGATTTATAGATTCTTTCTGTTCGAATACTAGGACATGTTCGATTCCATCTGCATCTTATTGCAGTATCACTACCTTTTCAAGAAAAGACAAATTATGTGACAAAGTACTAAACAAACACATGCCCATTCCTTACTAATCATCCATGACAATAAGAACAAAAAAAAAAAGAAAACCTTCAAAGAAACTCAACACAAACACGTAGGATTGATGAACAGAATCCCGAAACTGACAAAGAAGAGTCTGCTCAGTGAAAATCACCCAGATACTATCTTTACAACGATGCAGAGCAAATTGAGAAGAATAAGTGGAACTCTCAAGTACTGAGTGGCGTAGATAAGACCAAGAATCTGACCCTTAAACGATTTTCTCTTGATCCCAGAATACTCTTGGAAGCTCCACCCACGCGGGCTTAGAAATCGATCTTCATTTAGTATTGCCAACGCATTCGCAAGAAGTAGGCAACCTTCGAGCAGTATCCACAGCCCCATTTTTACTGCACGATGTAGGTTAACATTAATAAAAATCTTTCCTTTACACATATTTTGAAACATGATCAGACACCAATACTAACAAATTGGATTCAGTTTTGATAACGGGGTGACCATAAATTAATCATCAGCGTAAGAAAAAGTTGTCGCTGTGATCCAAAATCCGCCAAGCACGAGATAGCACGATTTCACTAAATTGAATCGTCGTGCATAAAAACTTAACATTCACATCAATTCAATCGGAAATAAGACACAGAAAGGAGCGGAAAAAACAATACATACCTGAAGTTACCTAGGGTTGATGACCTCTGTTCGCCAGATATGTTGAGATTTTTTGGGTTGAAATAACGAACTCAAAGAACGAGCAGTAGTTAAGAGGGTGTCGTTTGTGACCAACGAAACGTTCAGGGTGCCAACTGCAAATTGTGAACATATCGCAACGAGTCCCATTAAAATGGAGCAAATGCTAGCCCGTTTATTACGGCCCAATACAGGACAATTATTATAATTTTGACAAGTACTTTTATTACATTTGACCCCTTGATCTTCATCCCTCTTTATAAATTTAAATTTTTCGATTCGGTTCGGGTCGCATTGCCCCATTAATAACAACGATAGAGTTTATCAGGTAACATTTTAAATTCACCATTATAACTAAAGCATATATAAGTATAATACACAAACACGAGCTCCAACGTTTTTCAAACCATCAAGCGATTCATAAATATAATAATTGATTAATATATTCTGTGAAGAGGTACATATTTCGCAATTACATTAATACAATAAGTCACCAAATTTCAACTTTTCCCTTAAAGTAATTTAATGTACAAATATATAACCAACACCTACGTATTTGTCCGTAGTGAGCATACAAGTTTCTCCTTTTAAACGTTCATTCACAACCTTTCCCTTCTGGCAAGAATGAAACGCAAAAACCCTAATCTAACCGAAATTCCCATCGAGGCCAAGAAGCAAAAATCGCCATCGCCAGCGAAACACAAACTGCAGCTATGGATCAAACGAGCCGAAGAAATCGACAAATCGAAGCCCTCCGAAGACCCCAACGCCTACATGGCACACGCATGGGTCGCGCCGGGCGAAGAGTACTCCACGCACGTGAAGGTCGGGTCAACCGACCCAGAGTGGGGAAGAAAGTGTACAATCCCGATAGGCTTCGAAAATCAGCACGAGTTCCTGAACTTGGAAGTCTGCCGAGCATTCTGCAGGTCGGACCCGGGAACTTCGACCCGTCGGATCCTGATCGGGAGAGCGCGGGTCCCGCTTCCCCACCATATTCCCGAGAAGAAGGTCCGCGTAAGGGCCATCTTGGCGGGGCTTAAGGAAGGGAAGTGGGTGCGCGGCGAGGGCGGGTTTATACATCTCGCCATGCGGATAGTCCCGGAGATAATCCATGCGGACGCTGGGTGTCGTTAGATTCCATCTGATTTGCTCGGATTTGGTTGGTATATGTCCTTCATTCAATTCAGATGTGTTTCCTTTTGTTTTTTTTTTTTTATGAATATATTATTGGTTTTCTTTTGGTTTTTTCGAATTGATTGTTCTTAGGGGTTTTTCTTGAAGAAAAGGCTAGGATTGGACTCAATTGAAGCTTGGAGCATTGGAGGTTATTGTTGATGTTTATGTTGATTGATATGCTTTGAAATAAATTGGACCAAAACGATACTCAGTCTTATTTCGTGTTGAAACTTATTGGTGTTATTTGTCTTTGATTACTACTATCATCATCTCTTTTCATATGAAAAAGACTTTGTAGTGAAAAAATGGTGTGTGTGTTTTTTTCAAAACCGTCGTCGTAAGGCATGACCTTGTGGTTCTGTTCGAGATTTAATATGTGCGTTTCGGATTGTCCGTGCCACAACGGTGTTCCACCTCTGTGTTCCACCAATCATTTCCCGACAAATGTTAAACTCAGTTGACCAACTGTACACTTGTCGTAATTCAGTTGGTGGAACACCAGATTGGAACACCGATGTGGAACGGAGGATCCAATCTATAATATGTGATGTATTACTTTCGAATTACACTTCATGACAATTGGAAGTGTTTATCGGATTAGTCTCATCTTTGAAGCAATTCATATTGGATTGAGTTGGAATACTTGTCCTCACTCGGCCCAAATAAAGAAAGAAATCAATTCTTACCTGAGTTGCAATACTTGTCATTCGGCCCAACAAAAGAAAGAAATCAATCCAAAAAAATGATATCCATATAACCTCAAATGTCGACGTGAACCGTTAACATGGCACGAATCGATACCAAATCAATAGGTGCTCACATAAAGTGTAAGGTGGGCACCATAAATTCCTCCCTACATGTACACTTGTCAAAAAGATAATTTTAGGCCCAATAAGAAAGTTCGTGGCCCATTAATGCGACCCATTACAGGCCCAGCCCAATGCAGAGAGTGTAGTGTATTTATTTATTTGATTAAGCTGCTTCGTATGATCAAGTTGAAGAAATTTCAGTAATCTACTCCGTTGACTGAACGAATCAATCAACGGCGCAATAGTATTATTAGGGAAAGAAAAGGAAAATATCCCAACAAACATTAAATCAAAATATCTATCTGTCTCACCACAGTGTCCCACAATCAAATCGATATCTCCTTCAAGCTAGAGAAAGGATGGCGTCAACCCTATGGCGAGCTATTTCGGGCTCGTCCCAGCCCGATCCGTCGGGGATCGAGTTCTGGCACACGCCGGAGCGAGTCGGGTGGCTCACGAAGCAAGGGGAGTACATCAAGACGTGGAGGCGAAGGTGGTTCGTTCTGAAACAGGGGAAGCTATTTTGGTTCAAGGATTCCAACGTCACGCGGGCCTCCGTGCCACGTGGCATCGTACCAGTCTCCAATTGCCTGACGGTGAAGGGAGCTGAGGACGTGATCAACAGGGAATACGCCTTCGAGCTGTCGACGAGGAGCGAGACGATGTATTTCATCGCCGATTCGGAGAAGGAGAAGGAGGATTGGATCAATTCGATTGGGAGATCGATCGTTCAGCACTCTAGGTCTGTGACGCGCGATGAGATCGTGGATTACGATAGCCAGAGGAAGTAAGATGGGGTACGTAATATGCTTCCATTTGGGCTTTCAAATTATCTTCTATCGTGGTTGTTTTTTGGTATTTGTCGGAATAAGGATTGTGAGTGCTCATTATCATCGTGTACATGGCTTATTCTGATGTATGCTTGTTTGGTGTTCTACTGTTAAAGGTTCAACCTTTAGTGTGCTAAAATCTTGCACAGTGCTGTTATGCTATGTTTCTGGCTTGGCCAGATTTTTCTCCATTTCTTCTTGGTACGAGAACTTGACTGAAGAACTATATAGGACAGTGGTAGCAAATTGCTAACATGGTTAAGAACGGAAGAAAGAAAGGAAGCTTAGAAAAGCAGGGGAGAGGGATGTTTGGCCCCAATTGCTTATATCTTAGGGAAGTATTGGTTCAATTTACGGATTAATTGTCATATTTTCTCGGATTTTGTGGGATGGTTGCGTCTTCGATCGTTTTGCTTGGGATGATCACACTGATCCATGGGTAGCTCATATTGCAATGCAATAGAAATCTTGCCATGCATTGCAATAGAAATCTTGCCAGGCAAAGTGTAGTTTATATCGTTGAAATAATATCATATCGCTGGATACATGATTATGATATCTCGTAGGCTCGTATCAATACTTAAATCTGACATCAAAACTGCTGGGCAAGTTCTTGAATCTTATGTTGGTCCCAGTGGTTGAACAGGCAACTTGAAGATGGATCCCAAGGCATGCATTAGAAGTTAGGCCCTCATACTAAACTTCAGAAAGATGCTTCATTCAGAGTTGCAGCGAAAGGATGCGTCGATATAGTGCTGCGCAGAATTGGTTTTCTGGGTCGTGACGTTAGTTTTGTTTGATGGGTAGCGATTAGCAGGCTACACTTGAACTGTCCCTTTCGTCGTTTAAACTTTTACGGCAGTACATTTTGATTGTGAATCCAAGGGAAGGGAAGTCATATAATCTGATATGATATCAGGAGAGAAACAGATAATGTTCTTTATAATGCAGCTCCACATAACCGAGTTACAAGCATTTCTACAGCAGATTCGACTGTTAACCAGCGCCAAGAAAATACAGCAATTGAACAAACTGCAAACTGAAACAAAAGGTGCATCTCTCTCGCGATGATGGCATTTAATTACGACTCATCGATCTCAATCTTGACCACTTCTCCATCGTCGTACTTGTCTTTTCTGGGCGGAAGTGGTGGCGCCGGAACCCTAGGCGGCCCTCTCCCTTTCTTCTTATCCTTAGGCCGAGCCTGCAATGATAATATGACGGTGAGCCGTGGATGAGCAATTATCTTTATTTATATATAAACAGCAAAGAAACGCCCTGACATTGCCGAAAGAGTGGTTGAAACGCTTTCCTTTCGCAGTTTTCTTATCTCCTCTCCCACAGTAAACTGATGAAATCCACACGTGAAAAAAAAAATCAGAACAAAGACAAAAATACGTCGGCATAAAGAAGAAAGTAAAAGCAAACGATAGCGTTTGTGCGTGCGTCTAACGTACTGAGAGGGGTGACTGGAGATGATTGGACGACAGCTGAAGGTTGGATTCTGAGAAGTGGGCTTAGGGATTTGGAGAAGGAAATGGAAGAGAGTTCGCAAGTCGCAGGAGACGATAACAGAGAAGCCATAGCCATAGCCATCGAATTGAAGTTGGTGAGAGTAAGTAAAATGGAACGAGTGATTGAAACGAGACGTTTTTTTAGATATGGCGCATAAAACGACGTCGTTGGTGGGTAGATTCATTAGATGGATCACAAACGAGCCCACGAAGAAGAATTCCAAGACACATTAAGGTCAGCGAAGGCCCATCAACTATGCGAATTTCTTGCGCCATGATGTATTTCTAGAGAGTAAAACACGGGCAAATAGTAGAGCAAAGCTCCCAAAATGGAACCAAATGAAAGTTCACCTAAATCTGTTCTACAAACAAACAGCATATCACAAGACGTGGGATGGGAGCTTTCCCTAAAATCTGTTGTATATGGAATTTGTGATCACCAAAACCAGCTTGATCGGCTATCAATTGCCTTGACTCTTGTCCATACCAAAGGCATGCGGCCATACACGTCAACAAATACATTAACGCATTCACTCCTCCTCTCATTGTGACCTCCCAAGCTACTTATCCCAGTCGAACCAATCTCGTCGATTTTGCCTAAAGAATCGCAGAAACGAAGATATGCGTAAATAGTGCACACACACATGTATAAACGAGTGAGAGGAGTTCAGTATTACCCTTCACCCAAATGGGAGGAGCGTCCGTAGCATTTGCAACAAGGAATGACATTGCAATGTCTTCGCAGTTCCTGGTAGTTTCAGAAGACGTTAAACTAGAAGAAAAACAGTACTCACGAGATAAGAAAGAGCAAAAAGCATTAGAAACCTGTTCTTGGTCACGTAATCTCGAATGGATGATGGCATCTCATACGTGTACATACTCAAATACTTCTTATGGAAGAAGGCAGCCTTACTAAGAACCATACTGTATGCACCGGTCCACCAAACCGACCACCACCCACTGTATACGTACTTTTCGTGATTATCCTCCTGAAAAAATACAAAGCAAAATCATTTGGGGTAACCCCTAAAGTCGATCGAACATTTGATCTTTATCGGCCTGGACTTGTTATCTTGTTAAGTATTCAGAATAAAGAATGGAATGGCATACCAACTTATCAACCCAGTGAATACGAGGCACAAATCCAACCATTGCATCTGGTGCACTTTGCCAGACAGTAAAAGCGAAGTCTACCGTCTCGCAGGGGAATATGATATCATCGTCGATCGAAAATACTACATCAGTCCTCAAATCCTTGATTTCTTTAAACCTGTTGTTTAAGCTGTCTTCGTGATTAATATCAAATTTCAATTCGATTGCTCTGCCGTCTTTAGCATTGGAATGGACGACGTGGTTCAGAAAGCTGCTAAGCGAATCAGGAGGAGGGTCGGGTTCACTCCAGACGATGTGTATTGAGTCGAGTGCACGGCAGGATGCATAATGTGATATCGACCTTTTCAAAAGATCGTATCTTTTCCACGTGTTAATCAACAGGGTGTATCCTTTCCTGTACAAGTAAAGGGTTAAGTACAACATATCATCAGTATTACGAAAGAACTGAAAATTGCATCTCAGGTTTGTTGAATGCTTAATTGATAGATGTTCATTCATCAATTTAAAAACGTATAATTTCATACACTCTATCAACAGAATAGGAAATAATTCAATCATGTTTCACATTCAACCGAGAGCTTAGAAAGCTGGCACAACAAAGAAGTTAAAACCAGCTAAATAGCTGAAGGTAATTACATCATGTGCATATAGAAAAGTCATTTGCCTATCTGTGTAAGTGGCTTTGTCTGTTTTTGGTTTCCAGCAAATCTTCTCACAGAAGTAATGAGGCTAAGCTCAAACTAGTGAAATTCCAACACACCACGGTTCATATCAGATGTAACTAAGCACCTATAAGTCCAAGAACGCCAGTATCTAAAAAAGAAGTAATTGCCCTAAAGTAAAAAAAAAAAAAAAGAAAGATGAAGAAAGGTAAGCATTTAATAAACTAGTTTAACAACTAAGTAGGCATTAATGCAACTGAATTAAGGCAAAAAAAAAAATCCGAGAATCTTGCACCAATCAGATAATATTACGAAATTTCAGAAAATACCCGTCGGCACTCGATCTTCGTAGTGCAACAGTTCGCTGCCTCCAGTTCAGGAACGATGCCGTACGACCGCCGAGAGCAATCAACGCGAAAACGATGCAGCACGCCAGCAACACTTTAATCTTCGCCGATCTAACGGCTTGCAAAGCTCCTTGCCTTATAGTCCGTCGGCTGAAAAGACTCGTCCTCATCGTCGTCATTTACGTGTAGTGCAGATATACTTTTCTCCGAAGGTGCGGAAAAACTGTCGGCGTTGGCGAGTCACTTCGAGACGACTGAGCTGCGAGGTGAATATACGGCGGCGTCTTCAATGCGGGAAAGATGAAATTGTACTGCGAAGCGCTTTCATGGCGATGATGACGTCATAACTCGGCGTAGGTTTGCACAGTAACAAGAGGGACCACAAGGAACGTGATTAATGAGCTGTTGCTTTTTCATTTCTTATTTTTTCTTTTTTTCATTTTATGTTTTCGCTCTCTCCTTTAATCAGTTCACTAATCTGTATTTTGTGTTTCAATTTATGAAACTAACGCACTTATTTATAGATTTGAATTCTATGTCGTATTGTTTCTGAAGTCAATTTGTTAATTAATTTGCGGCAATATTAGCGTGTTGAATTGATTTCGCCAATTCCATCCAGTTTTGAATATTCAACATGTTTGAATTTAATGATCTTGATTTTTGTTACATGTGTTTGTCCCTTTATGGTCTCTTCTGTCCTAATCTAGCCACGTATTTTTTCCTTTCACCTCAATATTAAATACGGAAAACATGCTTAAATTAATTAATAAAAATAATGCAGTAGAGATCAAGGAATTACTAACGTTTAGGCCCATTAGGCTCTCGTAGCCCAATAACAAATCAATTTATTAGATGCACAACACACACGATCTAGCTAGCCAACTATCTTTCTTTACAAGCAAGAAAACAAACGAAGGATTGCAGCTGAAAGATTCATTCTAGAGAAAACAGTATTGGTGAAGTCGGGGGAGGGAAATGGATGTGATAAAGTCGCAGCAGGTATCTTCTCGGCCGATCGAGAAAGTGGTGGTTCACCCGCTGGTGCTTCTGAGTGTCGTGGACCATTACAATCGGGTGGCGCGTGACACCAGGAAGCGCGTGGTCGGTGTTCTTCTCGGGAGTTCGTTTAAAGGAACTGTTGACGTCACCAATAGCTATGCAGGTGTGTTTGTTTTGAGGAGTTTTTCTTGTTTGAGATCACTTCAGACACACTGCTGGTGCTTGAATTGATTGATTTGAATCTAATTTGTGAGTTACCTATCTTGAAGTTTTTTACCTCGGTAGTTAGTGAGTAGGTCGAGCTCATTGCTGTTGTGTATTGATGCATTTGTTAAGAAGTTGGTTTGGTTGGTTTTAGACTTCAAGTTGTTTGAGGTGTTTTCCTGGTCTCGGAATTCGTATGTGTTTGTTGCTTTTATGATGAGTTTCTGCTAATGTATATGTATAAATGAACAGTGCCATTCGAAGAAGATGACAGGGATCCTAGCATCTTTTTCCTTGACCATAACTACCATGAATCCATGTTTTCGATGTTTCGGAGGATAAATGGTATGTGGTTAGCCATTAATAGATCGTTAAGTGCACGAAATTTTAGATTGCTAGTTAAATATAATCGTTTCATTCATTCAGCTAAGGAACATGTCGTTGGCTGGTACAGTACTGGTCCAAAACTTAGGGAGAATGACCTAAACATTCATCGCCTATTCAATGAGTAAGATTGTTTATCCTGCAAAAAGAAACTATTCGCCATTACTTGACTAATGACATTTTCATCCTCGCTGCAGCTATGTTCCTACTCCCGTGTTGGTTATTATTGAGGTTCAACCTAACGAGCTTGGGTTACCTACTAAAGCCTATTATGCTGTTGAAGAAGTAAAAGAGGTATAGATAATTTATATTATAGATGAAAGTTTCCTGCATGAAATCCTATATGAAGTCAATAGAAATCCTTTTTTATCACATGTTGAATGACCTTATGGAGTAATATGCAGAATGCTACTCAAAAAAGCCAGAAGGTGTTCGTGCACGTTCCTTCTGAAATTGCGGCTCATGAAGTTGAAGAAATTGGTGGGCTGTTGTCTTACATAATTCATATCTTTCAGCTCTTTTTTCCTTGCGTCGTATAATATGGTTTCTGTATCTTGTACCTGAATATGCTTGGGTCTTTTGCTTCATTTATCTACTATTGTATTATTTTATGTGTGTATGCAGGAGTTGAACATTTGTTAAGGGATGTGAAAGACACAACCATCAGCACACTTGCAAATGAGGTTTCTTTTGGCCCTTTAATAGCTATGCCTATCAATTGCTTGTTTACCTAACCTAACCTACTTTTGCTGCCTAGGTGACAGGAAAACTTGCTGCCCTGAAGGGATTGGATGCACGACTTAAGGAGATAAGGAGCTATCTCGATCTCGTTATTGATGGGAAACTTCCCTGAATCATGAAATTCTCTACCATCTCCAGGTATCTTTTTATAATTAAATGCATTATTAACCTTTAGATACGCCATCCAAAAATTGAGTTTTACATAACTTCTGCAGGATGTGTTCAACTTACTCCCAAACCTCAATGTGACTGAATTAGTAAAAGCTTTTGCAGGTGAAACATTTAAAAGACATCAGTCGTATTACTTGTTGTGTTATACAATTCTATCTTTTTCTGAATTACATTCGCTCTGCAGTGAAAACAAACGATATGATGTTGGTCATATACCTGTCATCCCTTATCAGAAGCGTGATTGCTCTCCACAATCTAATCAATAACAAGGTGCGGTATTCAGTTCATTGTTCACTTCGAAATCCCATCAAAAGGTCGTTTAGTTTTACTCATCGTTCTATATGAAGAGCAATTCAACTTCTTAACAATTTGTAGATCCTAAACAAAGAACATGAACAAGCAGAAGATTCGAAGGCAGTTGCTGTTACAACAGTTGCAGGTAGTTGATCAATGAAACTTAATGATGTCTGTTAGTCACTCAAGTACGCAACTTGTTGACATATCAATTACTACTACTCTCTAGTTGGGAATATCCACTTGAGCAAGATTTAGACAAAACCTTTTTTTCATTTAATTTCATACGCTAGTTTACTATCGTGGTCAATATCCTGTAGTTAATGGAGACGAAAAGCACTTTCTTTCCCCAAAAGTATATGCTTCACATATTGTTATTGTGACCTGTGATGCCACATGATAATCATGTTTATCTGAAACAGGTGAAAAAAAAAACCCACTATGTTCGTTCAGAATCATGTCCATTGAAGGTCCACTATTAATTAATTTTATGTTTAACACAACCCGCAGGCACATTGCCGCTATATAATTAAGGGTAAAATGCGTATAACCCCTTCGTGATTTTGCGAAAATGCACATAAATTCCTATGATTTTTTATTGCACGGTACTCCCTCGTGGTTTAATTAATGTTGCACCGTACCTCCGGGCAGCAGTTTTCTGCTCGAAATTGGATTACATTCGCTCTTACTGCAGATGGGTTAAACTTGGAACATATTATTTACTGTTAAATAACTAGAATAACCCTAAATATTCACCTTCTTTTCAAATGTTAACTATCGGCCCTATCTCGAATAAAAAATGTTACCCCGGGGGTTATCATTTGAAAAAAAGGTGAATAGTTGGGGTTATTCTGATCATTTAACAGTGAATAATATGGTCATTTGAGCGCGTGCAAGAGCGCATGTAATCCAATTTCGGGCGAAAACTGATGTCCTAAGGTCATCATTTGAAAAGAATGTGAATAGTTGGGGTTATTCTGATCATTTAACAGTAAATAATATGTTCCAAGCTTAACCCGCATGCAGTAAGATCGCGTGAAATCCAATTTCGTGCAAGAAACTGTTGTTCGGGGGTACGGTGCAACATTGATTAAACCACGAGGGAGTATCGTGCAATAAAAGAACCACAGGAATTTATGTGCATTTCCGCGAAACCACGATGGGTTATACGCATTTTGCCCTATAATTAATTATCTTGAATTGGATGAGAATAGTATGTGTGTTTGTGTGTAACATATTACCAATTTTCTCCTTGCACAGAACTTCGTTGACTAATTCAATCCTTTGTCTGTGCAATTCAACTCTTCGCAACTGCCATAACCATCTTTTTACTCAAATTAGCCCGTATCAGATTAGCACGAAAGACCAACAATAATACAAAAAATAGAAAAACAGAGAGGGGCAACGTACAAACGAAAAAGAAATAAGAACTATGGGAATCACAAATTCACAAATCCAACACCTATGACAGACAGTACTTGTCGTCCACATACTGCATAAACTCTTCGTCGGCCAAAATCCCCTCCATCGTCTCCGGCGCCAAAACCACCTCCAACTCCACGCTGCCGTCTCCGACCCGACCCGGAAAGGCCGAGATCTTCCCGTCGAACTTATTCGCCCGCCCGCTTCTAACCGCCACGGGCTTTCCCCAGCCCAGGTCATTCTCGTACATCGGAAACCTCGGACTGCTTCCCATGGTGAGCATTGCGCCGTCGAAGTTCCCCAGAGGGAAACACCGTGGGTCCCTCTCCCAACCCTCAACGTACCTTCTTACCGTGCTGTGATCGTGGGCCGCCACGTTCTTGTTCAGTTCCACCGCACACCAGGCTACGTCGTTGCTAAGGACGTCGCCCGCGGCGGCGAGGGTGGGTACGCTCTGAATCGCGTTGCCGAAGTAAGTTGGGCTGAGCTTGGGCTCGAGGCGGTGGCGGCAGTTCACGGCCATACGGAACGTCGTCGTTTGGGTGGGCGGTAGGTTTCTTGCGCGCGTGACCGCACGCCACAGTAGGGCGCATAGGGATTGGAATGATGAGATCTCTTTATTGCTAGTTTTATGGTGGCCGTTTTGTTGGGTTTGTGGCTTGGCGTTGGATTGCCACGTGTCGTTGCTCATCTTCCCCAATAGCTCGGCCACGTTGATTCCACCGTCTTCGCCATTATTATTGCTGTTATCATCTTCTTTATTATCGCCGCAGAAATTGATGACGGCGAGGAGTTCATTATTATTACAGTTGACCCTTTTCTTGAGCTTCAGTATACTGTCTCTGCTAAACCTAAAGATCCTCTCCCTCACCGGGGCATCGCCGAAGGTGACCGTCGGCCCACCCTCCGGCAAGCTCAGAACCGCCGGGGAAATCAGAATCGAATCACGGCTGAAATCGGGAACCACGGATGGCGCCTTCACGCCACGACACACCTCGGCGAAGCAGTTGAAGAAGTTCCAAAACGACGTTCCGTCGCAGACGGCGTGATTGACGGCGAACCCGACGAAAACTCCGTCGGCCAGCTCCGTCACCTGCGCGGCGAGTATCGGACGAAAATGCCCCTCGTAGCTTACCGTTCGATCGAGCGGAAAGAAGCCGTGAAAGGCTTCAGGCAGGTCGCCGCCGTCGTCTTCACCCGCCGTCAGCTCGCCCACGTGGAAGTGGGTTCCGTCGGCGAGGATGAAATCGACCCCCTCGTCGTTGCACGCGATGTGAACGTGCCCCTCCGCGTCCGTGACTAACCGGCCGGCGAGCGGCGGGTACTGGGCGAGAGTTTCCGACAGAGAATCCATGAGCGCCGGCACGAGCTCGTGGATGGGGACAGGCGGCGCGGCGAAGAGACAGCCCTTTTGAATGTAGTGGCAAGACAACATTGGGAGGTCAGAAACAGAGAGCTTT
>JAPQWV010001432.1:0-88313 GCA_027422505.1 Craterostigma plantagineum | reverse complement strand
GGCCAGCCGCCCATGAGGCAGCTGTATTTTGAAAAGAAGAAAAAAATAATAATAAAATAATATTATATAATATTATAATATTATTTTTATATATATATAAAGAAAAAGAAAAATCTTAAAGATAAAGAATGAGCGGCCCATATCAACTGGCGATGCGGCGGATTCCTGACCACCGGTTTCGAGTGGTCCAGAAGAGCTGAAGACATCTATAAATAGGCTGAGGATTCTTCAGTTATTATCATCCCAAATTTAGTGAGAAGTTCAGTTTAGAGAGTAATAGTGAGAGGTAAACTTATCCGGGTGGATAAGGGTGAGAGCGAGTTTTTGTTTTACTAGGGTAGTTGGGAATAGGTACAAAAACATTACCCGGGTGGGTAAGGGGTCTCGGGTTTGGGTTTAAACACGAGCATTATTTTGTACGGTGTAATATTCTCAATATAGTAAAGCTGGTGCTCTCCGTGGAGGTAGGCGGTATTGGCCGAAACACGTAAAAATTTCGGTGTTCTCTCGGTGTCATTTCGGATTTATTCCAACAAAATTGTCGCGAGTCCAAAATCAACCTTCCGCTGTGCCTGAAGAATTACCGCTCAACCCCAACAAGTGGTATCAGAGCCAAGCCTAATTGATATTCTGAGTATGCTCTGTGGTTGCAGCTTTGTCTGATCTTCCACATCAGAAAAGATATCAAGAAGGTTCGTTACGTGGGAGTCACTGTCGGGCCAAAGCTGTTGAATCTCTGCAAGGATAATGGCGACGGAGAGCAGTTTCAAAGTGCGGCAATTTGATGGTACGGGGAGTTTCACTCTGTGGCAGAGACGAGTGAAGGATATTCTTGTTCATCAAGGGTTGGCTAAGGCTTTGAAAGGGGAAAAGGGAAAGCCGGAGAAATGACACAAGAAGACTGGGAGGATTTGGGGTCAAGATGTGTCAGCACAATCGTCTGTACATTGCGGATAACATTATTAATAATGTTGTTAATGAGGATTCTGCACCAGACTTGTGGGCGAAGTTGGAGGAGTTGCATCTCGGGAAGAACTAACCACAAAGTTAGATCTGAAGCGGGAGCTGTACCGGCTGAAGATGGAGGAAGGTGGGAATCTCATGGATCATATTAGCGTGTTCAACGGACTTGGGATCAACTTATAAAAGTTGAAGTAAAGTTGGAGGAAGAAGATAAAGCCCTTTTACTTCTACATCGCTTTCTGATTCTTATGATAATTTGGTCACAACCATCTTGTACGGAAAGACGACGGTGAAGATGGTGGATGTGCAGTCAACTCTTTTGGCGCATGAAAAGAGGAGACGATCAAATTATGGGGATAGTCAAAATTCGACGTTGGCTATACACGGGGAGAATCGTAGAGGAAGGTTTCACGCCAGGGAATTTGGAGGTAGCAGCAGGTCCAAATCAAAGAATGGCGGGAAGGGAATCATGTGCTACAAGTGTGGTGAGCCGGGACATATCAAGAGGAACTGTCCGACTTGGAGGAAGGACGGGAATGGCGAGAAAAATTCCACAGCCATGATAGCACAGGATACAGATGATGTTGTAGACGTTCTCACAATCTACAATGATGACGCTCGTTCTCAGGATGAATGGATATTGGATTCGGGTCGACGAGTACCATATTTGCTCCGAAAGAAAATATTTGATACGTTCCAGAAGATACGAAGAGGTTCGGTTTCCATGGCTGATGGATACCGTCATGCGGTTCGTGGTGTTGGAACTGTGAAGATCAAAATGACTGATGGAGTGGTGCGGGCTTTGGGTGGTGTGATCTTTGTCCCAAAGTTACGGAAGAATGTAATATCTTTGAGCCAGTTAGATTCAAGGCTATGGGAGTTTCATAGCAGGGGAGTCTGTAAAATCACACGTGGCGGAAAAGTCCTACTGAAGGGAGAAGAGCGTGGAGGTTTGTATTGTCTGGATGGGAGTGTGGTACAAAACACTCTGACTTCGATGGGTACACGAAAATCGCGCGCGCGTGGTGGAAAGGCAGACGATCGTGAGAAGGGAAGTCCTGCTGGAGAAGGGGTTGCGTCGAAGTCCCTCTTCAGAATCGCGGGTAGAGTCGGTTCGGCAGCTGCACATAGGATTGGCCGCAGGTGAATCAAGTTGTAGGACCTGATTCGGTTATGTGTAGCTGGTACAAGGAAGGCCAATGGATGTTCGTGACGAACGGGTTACTCTAAGACAGACTCGCTGGGATGAGTGTTTTACGGTGCTGAAGACGATGCTCGGATAGATGTCGAATGCGGCTGGCGGGGGAGAATTGATAGGCCAGCTGCCCATGAGGGCAGCCGTATTTGAAAAGAAGAAAAAAATAATATTATATAATATTATAATATTATTTTATATATATATAAAGAAAAAGAAAAATCTTAAAGATAAAGAATGAGCGGCCCATATCAACTGGCGATGCGGCGGATTCCTGACCACCGGTTTCGAGTGGTCCAGAAGAGCTGAAGACATCTATAAATAGGCTGAGGATTCTTCAGTTATTATCATCCCAAATTTAGTGAGAAGTTCAGTTAGAGAGTAATAGTGAGAGGTAAACTTATCCGGGTGATAAGGGTGAGAGCGAGTTTTTGTTTTACTGGGGTAGTTGGGAATAGGTACAAAAACATTACCGGGTGGGTAAGGGGTCTCGGGTTTGGGTTTAAACACGAGCGTTATTTTGTACGGTGTAGTATTCTTAATATAGTAAAGTTGGTGCTCTCCGTGGAGGTAGGCGGTATTGGCCGAACCACGTAAAAATTTCGGTGTTCTCTCGGTGTCATTTCGGATTTATTCCCAACAAAATTGTCGCGAGTCCAAAATCAACCTCCGCTGTGCCTGAAGAATTACCGCTCAACTCCAACACAAATGGCTTCATCACAAAAACGGGAACACTAAGGTTGGACATTTGACATACAAACCAAGTTGTAGTTATGCTCACATAATATGACCTCATTTATCAACAAGTGTTAACTAAAAATATGAAAGTTTATCATTATCGATTTTAAGAACAATGAAGACCCTACACCCCAAACCTAAACCCCGAAGATTGAACATAAGACATGTTTATAGCAAAATCGAATTCTTTCCGGTATCTTAAACATTTATTATTAATGAGTTCTCGGACAAACGGCTTGTAATTAGCATTTAGTCTCTGAGTACCCGTGTATTTCATGAGTACCGGTTCAGTTGAAAGTAGATTCCACACGTGGATAAAGTCCGCCATTGATTGCTACAGTCGTTTGTTTATGAAAATGACGTTTCTTTTTATGGACTGATAGTTATAACATCTTGAAAAGCAATAGTTGCAATTATTATTTTTTTAAATTAAGCAATTACTGGAAAAAAACCAATCCCAAAAACTTCTTAATGCAAAATAATCAACTCCATCTTCAAACTATAAAAAGGAAATTTAATGAAAAAAGGTAATCAATGTATAATATTTTTAGTAGCATGTACTCACATGTTGAACGAGTTCTCATGTTTTAATCGCATGCTAAGAACATGTAATCGCTGAGAACCTGTTTAGTTAAATGAATTATTTCGAATGTCCATTTTGAGCTCGTAAAGAAGCTTGCCGATGGAGACTCTCACTATAAATCCCAACTTGACTAATGACTTCATCATAAAAAAAGGAACATTAATCTTAAATGTCGACATATAACCTAGTCGTAGTTATGTTCTCACAATATGACCTCCAAGTGTTAACTAAAATACGAATATTTTATTTATCGATTTAAGAAAGATGGAAACTCTACACCACAAACCCTAAACCCATAAACATTAACACATGTTTCTAGGAAATTTGAATTTGTCCGGTATCTTGAACATTGTTATTAAATGGGTCCTCAGACAAAGGACTAGTACTTAGCACAATAATGATTACGCAGTGTGACCAACAAACTGTTGGAAAGGGTGGTGGGCCCCGCGATTTGGTTCGGTACGACAATCGGGAGAAGTGGGATCCACAGGGTAAATTGGTGGACCCGCACAACAACTACCACTGTAAAAATAAAATTATCGGTAAGAAGGAACACCAGAACGTTTACGTGGAAAACCCCTTGTTAACGTAGAGGGAATAACGACGGCCGAATCGGCAAAACTTCCACAATAGTAAAATTACAATCGAACTTTGAATATACCACTTTTAGCACTCATAGTTTCCTCTCTCTATAAATGTGGAACCCTATCAATTTCTACTTAAACTGATAACCTCACAATTCACTCGAACTACTTCACTCTATATAGTAAAACTCGAATAATAACTGAAGAATCTCCACCTTATTTAAGATGTCTTCAGCTCTTCTGGACAGCTCGAAATCGATAGTTCGGAATCCGCCGCGCCACTCTTCAATACGATCCGTTCATTAATTTATTATTTATATAAAACATTACTATAATATAATATTAATACTATTATTTTATTTATCTTGTCTTTGAGGGCCGGATTTGGATCTGTGCTTTCTGGCCCATTGCACAGGGCCTAAATTTTTTTGGGTTAATTTTGGGGCCACATTTTAAGGTCTTCCTTCTATATAGATTTTTATACCTTTACTTTATGGCCAAATTCTTTAATTAATAAAAATAGGCATAAAAGATTATAATAAGATTAAATTTTTATTTAATCATATTAAGGTTGGGGCTAAATATGCTAGAAGAAGAGAGCCCATAAATTGAAAAAAGGGCCTTGTCTTCGTGTTGGTTTGTTGGTGGGATAACAAAGGGCTGGACCCCATCACAAACAACGACGTCTTTCGATTACTCTTACATACATACCAACTGGAATGACGCGAAAGACTAGAACAGGTCTATAGAACATATCTTGATAAAGATATCTGCGTTTACTCATTACAACGTACGTTGTTTGCAGCCGTTGACTAGCTTTCTCTGACAAAGTCAGCGATTTTGTTGATATATTTATTCTCTCTAAGTGTGGAAACATATAATGGACTAATCAGTAGATTTTCGGTGCCTCTCTCTGTTGAGATCCAGTCCAGCCGCCGCAAGAAGACAAAAATATATATTAAAATAATATTAATATTTTATTATAATATTATTTTATATATAATAAATTAATGAACGGTTCTTATTAAAGGCGACACGGTGGATTCCTGGCCACCGGTTTTGAGCGGTCCAGCTGAAGACATCTATAAATTGGCTGAGGATTCTTCAGTTATTTTCATTCCAAATCAAAGTATTCAGTAGTGAGAGAGAGTGTGTAGATAGGAAAATTATCCGGGTGGATAAGGGTGAGAGCGGGTGTAGTT
This sequence comes from Craterostigma plantagineum, assembly GCA_027422505.1. Taxonomy (NCBI): domain Eukaryota; kingdom Viridiplantae; phylum Streptophyta; class Magnoliopsida; order Lamiales; family Linderniaceae; genus Craterostigma; species Craterostigma plantagineum. Next base: position 83,048 of record JAPQWV010001432.1, on the reverse strand, counting down.
TTACTGTGGTAGTTGGGAGTAGGTACAAATAGAGCTGTCAAATGGTCCCGTGGCCTGCGGGCCGGCACGCCCCGCCCCCCAAAAAGGGCGGGCTGGGCTGGGATATTCTAGGCCCGCCCAGAGGCGGGCCTAAACGGGCCAGCCCGAGCGGGCTGCGGGCCAGCCCGCCAGTTTAATTAAATTATATATTTTATATTATATATTATGTTTAAATATATTAATTAATAGTTAATGATTCCTTAATTATACCATAATTAATAATATATGTATTGATAAATATATAATTAATACATTATTTATCCATAATTTATTATTAAATACCTTAATTAACTAAACTAATTAATAAATTAAATTATAAAATGAAAATACAAAATATATTTTATATGCGGGCGGGCCTGGCCCGCGACCCGCCGCGGGACGGGCCGGTCATCGATTTTTTAGGCCCGCCAGATGACGGGCCAGCCCGCCCCGCCCCGCCATTTTGACAGCTCTAGGTACAAATACATTAGCCATGTGGGTAAGGGGTCTCGGGTTTGGATTTAAACACGAGCGTTAAATTTGTACGTTGTAATATTCTCAATATAGTAAAGGTGGTGCTCTCCGTGGAGGTAGGCGGTATTGGCCGAACCACGTAAAAAGCTCGTGTTCTCTGTCGGCGTCATTTTGGTTCTACATTGTTCAAACTAAATTGTTGCGGATCCAAAATCAATTTTTCGTTGGGCCCAAAAAATTACCGCTCAACCCCAACAAGTAGTATCAATGCCAAGCCTAATTGATATCCTGAGTATGCTCTGTGGTGGCAGCTTTGTCTGATCTTCCCACATTAGAAAAGATATCAAGAAGGTTTTCGTTACGGGGGAGTCCGTGTCGGGCCAATCTGTTTAATCTCTGCAAGGATAATGGCGACGGAAAACAATTCAAAGTGAGGCAATTTGATGGCACGGGAAGTTTCACTCCGTGGCAGAGACTAGTGAAGGATATACTTGTTCATCAAGGTTTGACTAAGGCTTTGAAAGGGGACACTGCAAAGCCGGAGAAAATAACGAAAGAAGACTGGGAGGATTTGGGATCAAGATGCGTCAGCACAATCCGTCTGTACATTGCGGATAACATTATCAATAATGTTGTTAATGAGAATTCTGCACCAGAGTGGGCAAAGTTGGAGGAGTTGCACCTCGAGAAAAACTAACCACAAGTTAGATCTGAAGCGGGAGCTGTATCGGCTGAAGATGGAGGAAGGTGAAAATCTCATGGATTATATAAGCGTGTTCAACAAACTTGTGCATCAACTTATAAAAGTTGATATATAGAGGAAGAAGATAAGGGCCTTTTACTTCTTACCCGCTTTCCTGAATTCTTATAATAATTTGGTCACAACCATCTTATACGGAAAGACGACAGTGTAGATGGTGGATGTACAGTCAACTCTATTGGCGCATGAAAAGAGGAGCGATCAAAGGAGATAACCAAAATTCGACGTTGGCAATACACGGGGAGATCACAGAGGAAGGTTCAACGCCCGGGAATTTGGAGGTAGCAGTAGATCCAAATTAAAGAATGGCAGGAAGAGCATCATGTGCTACAAGTGTGGTGAGCCGGGACACATCAAGAGAAATTGTCCGACTTGGAGAAGGGACAAGAATGGCGAGAAATATTCCACAACGATGGTAGCAGAAGATTATCTTGGAGATGTTCTCACAGTCTCCAATGATGACGCTCGTTCTCAGGATGAATGATATTAGATTCTGTGGTCGAAGTACCATGTGTGTTTCGAGAGAAAATATTTTGATACGTTTCGAAAAATATGAAGGGGTTTGGTCTCCATTGCTGATGGGTATCGTCGCGATGTTCGAGGTGTTGGAACGGTAAAACAAAATGGGTGACGGAACGTTGCGCACTTTGGGTGGCGTGATCTTTGTCCCAAATTTGCGCAGAAATTTTATATCTTTGAGCGAGTTAGATTCCAAGGGCTATGGGAGTTCATAGCAGGGGAAGTCTATAAAGTCACACGTGGCGGAAATGTCCTACTGAAGGGAGAAGAGCATGGAGGTTTGTATCCTCTGGACGGGAGTGTTGTACAAAATACTCCGACTTCGATGGGTTCAGGAAAAAGCATGCGCGCGTGGTGGAAAGGCAGATGATGGTGAGAAGGGAAGTCCTCCTGGAGAAGGGGTTGCGTCGAAGTTCCTCTTCAGAATCAACGGATAGAGTCGGTTCGACAGCTGCACATAGGATTGACCGCAGGGTGAATCAAGTGGGTAGGACCTGAATTTTTGATTCGGATATGTGTAGCTGATACAAGAAAGGCCAGTGGACGTTCGTGGTAATTACGACCGGGTTACTCTCAAGTTCAAACTCGCTGGGATGAGCGCTTGGTGAAGAAGACGCCTAATGCGGCCGGAGGGGGAGAATTGATGAGATCCAGCCGCCGCAAGAAGACACAAATATATATTAAAATAATATTAATATTTTACTATTATATTATTTTATATATATAATAAATTAATGAACATTTGTATTGAAGGTCGACACGGCGGATTCCTGGCCACCGATTTTGAGCGGTCCAGAAGAGCTGAAGACAACTATAAATAGGCTGATGATTCTTCAGTTACTATCATCCCAAATCAAAGTGTTCAGTTGTGAGAGACAGTGTGTAGAGAGGAAAATTATCCGGGTGGATAAGGGTGTGAGCGGGTGTAGTTTTACTGGGGTAGTTGGGAGTATGTACAAATACATTACCCGGGTGGGTAAGGAATCTCGGGTTATGTTTAAACGGGCGCTAAATTTGTACGTTGTAATATTCTCAATATAGTAAAGCTGGTGCTCTCCGTGGAGATAGGCGGTATTGGTCGAACCACGTAAAAATCTCATGTTCTCTATCGGCGTCATTTCGGTTTTACATTGTTCAAACAAAATTGTCGCGGATCCTCAATCTTCCGCTGAGCCCGAAAAATTCCCGCTCAACCCCACACTCACTGTTCCATTATGATTTTGACCTATTTATCCAAATATGACAAAAGTCTAAATTCTAAATTTGCTTCAACTTACGAAGTTAGTGAGTTATTTTTCGAATTCTGAAATATAATGAGCAAATGGAAATCAGTATAAATTAATTAACAAAAAACTATTTATATGTGTTAGTTTTAAAGAAATTTAAGTCTCTCGATAAGCAGGGACGGACCTACGGTGGGGCTTGGGGGGGTCATTGACCCCCCGGCCAAATATCGATAAGTAGCTGGTATATAGTAAAAATCAAATAATATTGTTTAGTCTAGTGGAAATTGTCATGTAGGTAAAGTCATTCAAAGGATTTACATGGGTTCGAATACCAAAATCCCTTCTTTTTTGTTTTTCTTAAGTCATTTATTTAAAGATTGACCCCCCAGTTTGGGCTTATTTAATTTTGACCCCCCAGCTCTTGAAAGCTGGGTCCGTCACTGCCGATAAGGTTAGTCGGAAATCTCAAGTCATTCCCCCGCTTAACTGCTGACTGAGTGATTGTTATATATTTTAGTGTAAATGAGACGTAAAATATGCTCGAGTTAGGAGGTGCGGAGTGCACGCTTGGAAAAATTTTATATCGGAACCCACGATATATTGTATTTGGAAAGTGAACTCCAAACGCGATTCAAGAGAAACATCCGGCCATTAAATCAGACATATACTACCCACATTGACTTGGCATACCAAAACTCATGATTTCGATCCATTATCTAAATGATAAAAAAATTATATAAATTCTAAATTGCTTCGACATATGAACTTAGTGGGTTATATTTCAAATTCTAAAACATAAGCAGCTAAACTCAGAAATCAGTATAAATCAATGGGGCTTTTAAAGTTCAGGCCCCAATAGAAGTTTCATTTAGATTTTAGGACCCTGTCAGAAAATTTTAAGGTTCTGCTGTACCACTCCTCTGTTCAACAGTACCACTTCACTGTTCACAGTACCACTTCATAGGTCCACAGTACCAATTCACTGTTCACAATACCACTTAATGGGTCTACAATACCACTACATGTATCTACAGTACCACTTTATGTACACTGTATAACACTTGCGAAAATTTAGGTCCTTATCTCTAAATTATTTCATAAAAATTGGGTCCGTAAAACTATAAATTTTCTGACATGGTCTGAAACCTAATTTAAAATATCCTTGGAGCTTGACTCGTAATTTACACTAAATTAATTACCAAATTCAAATACTTATATTTGTTAGTTGCATGTATTTAAAGATATTTAAGTCTCTCAATATGGTTAGGTGGAAATCTCACTGTCATTCCACGCTGAACTGCTGAGTTAGCGTACCAAATCTCTGATTTGGACCCTTTATCTAAAAAGATCCAAAAATCTAAATTCTAAATTTGCGAGTGAAAATTCCCTTTTCAAGTTCTAAAATATACCGAGCTAAAATAGCAAATCAGTATAAATTAATTACAAATATATATATATATGTGTGTGTGTGTGTCAGTGACATGTATTTAAAGAAATTTAAGTCTCCCCATAAGGTTAGTTGGAAATCTCACGTCATTCCCCCGCTTAACTGCTGACTTGGCGTATCAATATGATTTCGATCCATTTATCAAGAAATGATAAAAAATCTATATCCGCAATTTGCTTCAACATACGATTTAGTGACTTAATTTTTAAATTCTTAAAAGTAGCTAAAATGGGAAATCACTGTAGATTAATTACCAAAATTAAAATATATGCTAGTTAGTTATATGTATTTAAAGAAATTTACAACTCCCGATAAGGTTAGTTGGAATCTCACTGCATATTCCGCTTAAGTGCTGACTTGGCGTACCACCAAATCTTCGACCCATTTATCTAAATGATAAAAATCTAAATTCGAAATTTTCTTCAACATACGATTTAGTGAGTTATTTTAAAATATTTTAAAATATAAGGCGTGAAATCCGAAATCAGTATAAATAATTACCAAAATTAAAATATTTATATATGTTAGTAATATGTATTTTAAAGTTTGAGTCTCCCTCCCGATAAGGTTACTGAAATATCACGTCATCCCTCGCTTAATTGTGACTTGGCGTACCAAATCTAATGATTTCGACCATCTATCTAAATATGATCGAAAATTCTAAATTTGCTTCAACATACGAATTACTGGGTTATTTATCAAATTCTAAAATATAAGGAGCATCGGAAATCAATATAAATAAAATTAGTAGTTGCCCAACAATACGACTACCAAAAGTCAAGCAGCCATTATTAGTGCCATATAGGGAGGACAAATGGTCCGGTCTACACCTTGGCCCGTCAGGATCAGCCCCGAAATGAAGCGAGATTTTTTTAATTATTCCGGTACGGCGCCGGGTCTCAGATCTTGCTAATTACACCTCAAAACTCACCCCGAATTATTGATATACTACCTTCGTCCCACTTATTTCTTTCCCATCTTTCTATTTCGGACGTCCCACATAATTCTTTCATTTCTATTTTTGGTAAAAAAATTATTCCAATAATTAAACTAATTACACAATTTATATTAAAAAAGACTTCTTAATTTGCGTGCCCACTAATAATTTTTCTCTCTTTATACCTTAAAAGTGTACTATAATACTAAAATTATGTAGTTTCTTAATCTTCGTGCCCACTAATCTTTGGGAAGATTTAGATGGGACAGGGGAAGTATAAATTTTATTTTTATTTATATTTGTTATAAATACATGGAAGTGTTAGAATATTCAGAAAGGACTTTGTGGCCCAATGGTTAAGTTGGTGGCATACTAGGTTTAAACAACTTAAATTTTCAGTAAAAAAAGAAAAAAAAAATGAGTTATAGGGTATGGCCGGACCGACTTATTCACCAGTGTCCATCCCAAACTAATCGGGACGGGTCACCGGTTCTGCCAAACCTCCCGCCCCATATTTCACTTCTCTCTCTCTCTCAATCATCCCTATAAATACCGACCTTGGGGATAAAATGCGTTATTCACCACACAAATCCCAAACATTATTATTCCATAATAAGACCCTAATGCGATGCAGCAACGTTATTCTTACACAAGTAATTACCTCTTTCTTTTGTCAGCGATCACGTCATTCGTGGTCTTATCCTCCCTCATAAGCTACTCATCAGCGCAGAACTGTGGGTGTGCACCAAACTTGTGCTGCAGCCAATATGGGTATTGTGGGACTGGCAACCCGTATTGTGGAACGGGTTGCCGGTCCGGCCCGTGCTATGGGTCGACGGGCGGCGGAGGCGGGTCGGTAGCCAGCATAGTGACCGATACCTTCTTCAACGGTATTATCGGTGGAGCGTCGAGCAGCTGTGAAGGGAAGAGCTTTTATACACGATCTGCTTTCGTAAACGCGGCCGGGCAGTATGGTGCATTCGGTACCACGGGTTTCGAACGATGATCGTAAGCGTGAGATCGCAGCCTTCTTTGCTAATGTTGCTCATGAGACTGGACGTCAGTCAACTCCTACCTTCTTTTGGGTTAATTATTTTTTCAATCTTATAATTTAGGGGATGAGATTTTAGGAGAAATAAAATTTAAGGAATGAAACTATACGGACATTTCAAAATTAAGCAATTTATGAGCACTATACGATGAAAGCATATTTGCCCCAAAATGGCTTGATTTAAAGTTACTATTAGTAAAATGCGCTCCATAGGTGTGGGATATTATTGTGTGTAGTGAGTAAAGCACTACCTCACATTGTAAAAAAATGGGCGACCGATTTCCCCAATGTATGGGGCATAGGCGTTTCTCCAGTGTTCATAGGTGTCACTTTTTGTCCAAAATGTTAACATTTTTACTTTGGTCCCCCGATGGATTTATCATTAATTTAAACGAAATTTAACACGTGAGAACAAATGATCTCGTTTAGTCGACTTAAACCATATAACTCATCTTCATCTTTGACTTATACACGTGAGCATAATTATACATCACATTTAGCGAGTGATGACGACCTTGTAGGTGAGTTAAATTGTGATGTGCGATAATACTCACGTGCTATTAGGTCCAAGAAGATGATGAGTTTTCACGAGTTAAGTCGACTAAAATGAGATTATGTGCTCTCGCATGTTAAATTTTCGTCTCGATTAACGATTAAAATAAACAAAGAATTTAAAGGGCTCAAATTCGGTAACATCGAGGACTAAAAGTGGTACATTGGAACTGGAACATGGACAATTAAAAAAAGAACGCACCCAAACATTTGGAGACTAAAAGATGTTATTGGCCCGAAAAAAGTTTATAATCTCATTACTCATTATTCTTCATCATCAAACAAATAGGGTTTTGCTACATAAACGAGATCAACAAGCAAACCTACTGCGACGACAGAAACTACCCTCAGTACCCTTGCGCGTCGGGCAAGCAGTACTATGGACGGGGCCCACTTCAGTTGACGTGGAACTACAACTACGGAGCTGCGGGCCGCGACCTCAACTTCAACGGGCTGGGCGATCCCGATGCTGTTTCCCGAGACCCGCTCCTTGCATTTAGGACCGCACTTTGGTATTGGATGAGAACGTGCCACGGCCCGATAACATCAGGACAGGGCTTCGCTGCCACCATTCGGGCCATTAATGGATACGAGTGCAATGGAGGGAGACCAGCTGCTGTGACTTCGAGGGTGAATTATTACACGCAGTATTGTCAGCAGCTCGGCGTTAGTCCCGGAAATAATCTTCGCTGTTAGATGTGATGTGTGGAGAAGGATAGTTTTCGGGTGAAATAATATAAGCAATAAATAAGAGAGCTCCCGTAGATATGAATAAATATGCTTAGGCATGTTGTCGTGTGCTCATCTTCAATGTAATGTAATATGTTGCACGAGAGTGTAAATTCGTACTATGTTGCACGAGAGTGTGAAAGTAATAAAGTTTATGAGAATTTTTCTCGCCAAACCATTGAAATAGTAGCCTAAAACTTTGTCATGATTGTGAAATATCTTTCTTTATAGTAATAGATTCAAATAACACACTGAACATTAAGATGCGAATAGTATTTACTTTTTCTTTTGAAAAATCACGAATATCATTAGCGGATACCAGATGAGACAATTAAATTGTCTACTTATATTATTAGAATTTAATAAATTAATTAAAGTAGATTCATTCTATTATTTAGATTTACAAATTAATAAATAGTAAATTTATTTAGTGCATTATTCCACATAGTCAGATAATATATCCCCTAATCATCTTATATCATGATTCTAATTATCTCCGCTTAAATTCCCTAATTGTTTCATGCTTTGTTGCATTGATTATAGGGACTACTCTTATCAAAATTAATGTACAACATTTGTTTGTAATCATATATGAAAGCAATATCCTTTACATTTTACAGGTTATCAGAGCCTCGACTCGTCGTCACGTGTAGAAGTTATTGACTCAGACGAACTCGAACTCTGCTCAAGAAACTTCAGAGAGCGAAGAGAATCAAGCTTCACGGCCTCGTGCTTGCCTGTTCACGGCCGTGAAGATATCAGGTCTGAAGATAGGTGCTACTGCCTGAAGTCACGGTCACACACACCCATAGTCACGGCCGTGACACAGAACCAGCTCTGAAGATAAATGACACTGCCAAGAGTCACGGTGTCTTGATCCTTCATTCACAAGCAGGATTATTTAATGGGCCATATGTTAAGTTAGCCCAATTATCATTAGTATACATAAGGGCGTAGGTTTGCAACTGAAAACCTAATTTTGTAAATGCGCGAAATACAATGTAAAATCGATTTTGCTCAGTGAATGAAATAAGCGAATTTTCTTTACTTCATCTTCTTCGAGTTTCCACATTTCTTCATGGTATCAGAGCCCTTGAATAGCAGTACCGACTTTCTCAATACCAAGTAATGGCAGATGGAGAAAACATGACGGAAAATCCAATAGGAAACAACACAGTTCGGCTGGACTCCAACAATGCAGCTCGCATCGATTTCAATAGTCCGATGTATATACATCCATCGGATACACCAAATCTGGACTTGACAACTGGAATTCTGAAAGGATCCGATAATTACAAGATTTGGAGCATCAGAATGAGAATCGCGCTTGAGGCTAAGAACAAAGTTGGATTCATCGATGGATCTTGTAAGTTTCCAGACCAAGACTCAGCGCTTCAAGCTCAATGGAGGCGATGTGATGCGCTAGTCAAGACTTGGATCCATCGATCAATCTCTGAGGAACTAATTTCAGGTATCGTATATCACCAAAGCGCATTTGAAATTTGGAATGATCTGAATTTGATAAGATTAATGGAGCGAGACTGTACGGATTGTCCCGAGAAATATACTCTAGCACACAAGGAGCATCTACTGTATCGGAATATTATAATAGGCTCAAACCTTTATGGGATGAATATGACTCGATGATCCCTTCCCCTGCAAAGGAGGTGTCACAAGAATACAAAGATTTCTGTGGATGGCAGAAGATGATGCAGTTTCTCATAGGATTAAACGACTGCTATCAAAATATAAGATCTCAAATCCTGCTAATGGTGCCCTTGCCATCACATACCCAAGTATACTCAATGGTGATAAATGAGGAAGCTCAGCGAGGAATAAATCTGCAAGCCACTAACAATGACTCCTCCATTGCCTTGATGACGAATTTTCCCCCAGCTACAACAATGGAAATAATCTTGGAAGGCCTGCTCTGTTTTGTGACCATTGCAACCTCAGTGGGCATAACAGAGAAAACTGCTTCAAAATTCATGGATATCCATCAAATTTCATCCGAGGAAGAAGGGGAGGCAGAAGAGGACAAGGCAGATTTGGAAGTGGAAGAGGCAGAGTTAACAATACTATGGTTCATGAGGTGAGCAGTGAAAGGACTAAGGGGAGAGTTCAACCTCTCAGCAAGGCTTCACTCAGGACCAATGCTCACAGATACTGAAGCTTTTGGAGAAGACTGATGTGTCTGATGAAGCTAAGGTGTGTGGGACTTCAGCTGTGGCCAACACATCAGGTATATCCTTCATTAGTAAGAGCATGCATATAGATCCAAGAAAATCATGGATAATAGACACAGGTGCAAATTATCATATTACCTATAATAGCAGCCTGTTTGATAGTATTGATCATGACATAAGAAACATAAGCAGTGTTAGACTACCTAATGGATCATGCAGTAAAGTGTCCTTATGTGGTACAGTTGTCATAGATAATAACCTAAGGTTGAAGAATGTTCTGTGTGTACAGATTTCTCACATAATCTACTGTCTGTTTCTAAGCTTGCTAGAGATGAAAATGTGAGATTAAATGTTCATCATGATCATTGCATTATACAGGAGGTTATGACTGGCAGGATAAAGGGGATTGGTAGAGAGGATAATGGTCTCTACATACTCAGACCAAACCTGAAAATCTGCCAGTTTACATCAGTATGAGCAGTAGTAATAGTTCATGTAATCATGCTAGTAAAGATGCCTTCTTTATACCAAATAAGAGTGATAATGTAACAATATGGCATTATAGACTTGGGCATATGTCTTTTGGAAGATTTAAATACTTGTCTGATTTGCATCTCAGAATAAATGAATCTGTCAAGTATTGCACTATCTGCCCTTTAGCTAAGCATGCTAGGTCGAAGTTTCCTGTTAGAGAAGCTACTAATAACTCTATATTTGATCTCATCCATATTGATATTTGGGGGCCTTACAGGAAATGACATACAACAATGAAAGATATTTTTTGACCATAGTAGATGACAAATCTAGAGCTAGCTGGATTTTCTTGATGAAGAACAAATCTGAGGCTGCTAGCTACTTAAAGGATTTCTTGAATATGTTGAAAATCAGTTCAGAACCAGAATTAGAATTGTTAGAAGTGATAGTGCATTTGAGTTTTTCTCACATGAATGCCATGCTATTTTCTCCTCAAAAGGTATCATTCATCAAAGTTCTTGTGCATACACACCACAACAAAATGGTGTGGTAGAAATAAAGCATAGACATATTCTTGATGTTGCACGAGCATTAAAGTTTCATTCCAATGTTCCCATTAAGTTTTGGGGGGAATGTGTGAAAACAGCCATATACATCATAAATAGGACTCCTACCCCATTGTTAGGTGGTAAGACACCATTCGAAGTGCTTTTTGGTAAAAGGCCTTCATACTCACATTTTAAAGTCTTTGGATGCCTCTGCTTTGCCAAAATTCTTCCACAAAAGGATAAATTTCAGCATAAATCTAAAGCATGTGTTTTTATGGGATATTCTATTACTCAGAAGGGATATAGACTGTTAGATCTTGATTCTGAGAGCTTTATAGTCTCTAGAGATGTTCAGTTTTTTGAGAATATATTCCCATATGCTGTCAATGCAACTAACCATGAAAGGGAAAGATTTCCATCCCAAGATGAAGAGAATTACTGTGATGATTTAGTTGTACCATATCAGCAGCAGAATGATGGTAGTATTGAGGAGCCACCTCATTCTGATTTTCCTGAGAATCACACTCCAGAAAGTACAGAGGCAGAGGACATACAAGCTGAACAAAATGGATCAGAATCAACAGCAGAACTACAGATTGAGCCTGAGGTAAGGAAGTCAGGTAGAATTTCCAAGCCACCTTATTGGCATAATGATTTTGTTTCTCCTTATATACCTGATACAAGCATGATTAATTCTGTTAAGTATCCTATATCAAAAGTGATACGATATGACAGAATTAATGATGAGTACAGGGCATATTTAGCAGCCATTTCGAATGATAAAATTCCTAGAACATATGATGAGCCAAAACAGATAGAAGATGGGTAGAAGCTATGGAAACCGAGATTAAGGCTTTAGAAACAAATAAGACATGGAAACTAGTAGACCCTCCTCAAGGTAAGACTATAGTTGGTTGCAAATGGGTGTATGCAATAAAGTATAGATCTAATGGTGATATAGAAAGGTATAAGGCTAGATTAGTGGCTAAGGGCTATACACAAAGGGAAGGTATAGACTACAATGAGACCTTCTCACCGTAGTTAAGCAAATCACAATAAGATCAGTTCTTTCTCTTGCTTCGATTTTCAGTTGGCCTATTTTCAAATGGATGTTACTAACGCTTTTCTTCAAGGAGATCTAGAGGAAGATGTATACATGGCCATTCCCCCAGGTTTTAACATTCCAGAAACCAGAAAACATCAGATATGCAAGCTTGAGAAACCATTGTATGGATTGAAGCAAGCTTCAAGACAATGGAATCACAAGTTCATCGAGGTTATTAGTAAGTTTGGCTTTGTTCAATCCAAACATGATTATTCCTTATTTACTAAGGAAGATGGAATAAATTCATGATTTTGTTAGTTTATGTAGATGACATACTAATTACTGGAAATGATATCTTGCTGATAAATGATTGTAAGAGATATCTTAATAATACTTTCCTCATGAAAGATCTTGGGGAAATGAAGTATTTTCTTGGAATAGAGATTGCAAGATCCAAGAATGGAATTATTTAAACCAAAGAAAGTATGTTCTTGATCTTTGAGTGAAGCAGGTATGCTTGGGTGTAAGCCTGCTAGTACTCCCATGGGGCAGAACAACAGAGTTGTCAGGGACAAACTCAGGGAAGAAGATTGTATCCTTGATAATATTCCTGGTTTTCATTGGTTGGGAAATTACTATACCTATGCATTACTAGGCCTGACATAACTTATGCTGTTCATGTTCTCAGCCAGTTTATGCATAGTCCGAGACAGATTCACCTTGAAGCTGCTTATAGAATACTGAGGTATCTTAAAGGAAAGCCAGGCATTGGTTGTTACTTTCTGCTAACAGTAAGATTAAGCTTGATGTCTTTTGTGATGCGGATTGGGCTGCTTGTCCCAATACCAGGAGGTCTTTAACAGGTTATTTGGTAAGCTTGGAGACTCTATTCTATCATGGAGATCGAAGAAGCAGACTATCGTGGCTAAAAGTTCTGCTGAAGCAGAATACGGATCACTAGCAGCAGTTTCATCCGAGATAGTATGGTTACTAGGATTGTTCAGAGACCTTAAGATTGACAAATTGTGTCCTGTGCAGGTGTGGACAGACAGCAAATCAGCCATTCAGCTTGCTGCGAATCCAGTCTTCCACGAGAGGAGTAAACATATCGAAGTGGAATGCCACTTCATTCGAGATAAGATCGAAGATGGAACCTTAAGAACAGCTTACATCCCTACGTCAGAGCAACCTGCGGACCTGTTAACAAAAACCCTTACCAAAGGATCAATTCGAGTATCTTCTCAGCAAGTATGGTGTCATGGATTTATATGGCCACCACACTTGAGGGGGAGTGTAGAAGTTATTGACTCAGACGAACTCGAACTCTTCTCAGGAAACTTCAGAGAGCGAAGAGAATCAAGCTTAACGGCCTCGTGCTTGCCTGTTCACGGTCGTGAAGATATCAGGTCTGAAGATAGGTGCTACTGCCTGAAGTCACGGTCACACACACCCATAGTCACGGCCGTGACACAGAACCAGCTCTGAAGATAAATGTCACTGCCAAGAGTCACGGTGTCTTGATCCTTCATTCACGGACAGGATTATTTAATGGGCCATATGTTAAGTTAGCCCAATTATCATTAGTATACATAAGGGCGTACGTTTGCAACTGAAAACCTAATTTTGTAAACGCGCGACATACAATGTAAAATCGATTTTGCTCAATGAATGAAATAAGCGAATTTTCTTTACTTCATCTTCTTCGAGTTTCCACATTTCTTCATCAGGCCCAGGCGACAATCTCTCGACTTCTACTCATCCTCGTCGTACAACATGTCGTCTTTGTTCAACTTTCAACTATGGTGGAAACCGAAAACTCTTCAAACAAGTATGCTTTTATTTTGTCTCCCTCAAGTTCCGTGAAGTCCGTGTATTATGTTCATCCACCCGACCATCTGGGGTTTGTCTTTGTCCTACAACAATTGTCCGAAACTATTCTCAGGAACGTTTTACACAAGGGATTGCTCAATTAAATCCATTTGGGCAATCTCTCTAGTCTTTGTCCGACTCTGACATGTACATGTAGTGGTAGCTCTTGTGAGGCCGCTCGTCGCTTAGAAGCTCTTCCGCAAATAGGTATATGATTTCCACATGGTATGGATGACACTTATCGCGGACCTTTAGGTCCCAAATTTGAGTCTCAAACCTCTTCATTCGATTGGTCAGGCATACTTTACTATTGTGGCTGATGAGAAGCAGCGACGAATAACGATATTAGGCTTCCGGTAGCCGACGCTACAATTCTCATGGCGAAGGTTCCTTAAGGCGAATCCAATACTACTATTCGTCCCTGAACAGATTTTATGTTGCCAGGATGACTTTTCGGATGGTGGTAGTTCTGGTTACGGCATAGCGTTGTTCTGGTACTCCGTGTTGCTTTATTTTATGTTGTGATGACTTAACTTTTGTGTATTCGACATGTCGACTTTATTTTAGTTGATATTCTCGGCTGTTATGGATTATAATAAGTTTTTGATATATATTTTAAATTAAATAACTACATAAAGAAAGAAGAAAAAATACATACTATACCACCAACAGTTCTAGTTGATCCGATCAGTCGGAGACAAACAACGACGAAAATCATAGTCTGAAAATTCCGACCAATTGCGACTACAAGGATTGTCGGCTAATAACGACTATAATAGTAGTTGCCATGTAGTCACCACGCGCGCAGTCGGTATATGGCGACGACAATGTTAGTCAACTTACTCGGTAAATGAGTTTCTTTTTAGGGGAAATTTGCAGTCAGGCCCCAGTTAGAAGTTTCATAAAGGTTTCAGTCCCTGTCAGAGTCCACAATAGTTTAAAGGACCAACTTTTTTGAAAACGGCACAGACAAGGACGAAAAATATGTATTGACGAAAATACCCATCCTTACATACCGAACTAATAGTTATTTTTCGTCGACTTTCTGTTATGCTTTTTGTTATATTGTTATAAAAGTCCAGCGAAATGTTATTTTTCATACTTTATCTGTTACTTTGGTGAGGAAATTGTTATCGACTGAGTATTTATTTTACGAATCTCGTTTTTACAGTGAATCGAGGTTCGAAATTTCGAATGCCCACTAACCAACCAATTTCGGCGTGTAATGTAAGGATGTGTTGTGGTATTGACGAAGCAAGATGAAAGATCTGTACGAGTTTTTATCTTGCTATTTAGGGTTCTAATATGCGAAAATAAGATGAAATCAAAGAAATATTTGGCACCGATTACATCTAGTACGTACAAATTCGAAGTACCCATGGTATGGGCACCTCAGTGCGGCTCGTTATTTGCTCTTTCGTTGACCTTCATCTTTCAATTCGCGAAAATACGAACGACCCCGCTAATTTGGGTATATTTTCACCGTGTCCAAATTGTTACTCGAAGTGCCAAATCTGTTACCTTTTACGCCAAAATCGTTACTAGGTCTGTCAAGACCGTTATTAAACTAAACTTAATTGTTATCATGTGTAGTGCTCTAATTTGCGAAAATAAGATGAAATCAAAGCCGTTTTTGTAACGATTACATCTAATATGTATAAATTCGAAGTACCCATAGAATGGGAAGCTCGGAGCGGCACATTGTTTGGTCGTTCGTCTGACGTTCATCTTTTAATTTCACGAAAATAAGATCGACCCCAATAATTTGGGTATTTCTTACTGTCATCAAAGCTGTTACTCAGTCTACGAAACTGGTTACTATGTCTGCCAACCCGTTATTTAACTGTAATTAATTGTTACCTTGTAAAGTTGGGTGTATTTTTTTTTTCGTTTAGGCCGATTTGTAAAATTCTCAAGATCTGTTACTAATATATGCATTGCTGTAACTATGTTGCCTAATATTTGTTACTAAATTCTCGGTAAAATTTCGGGCGGGAAACACTAATGAGATGAATTTGGGCGGGAGTCTAAATTTTATCAAGCATAGATTATCTGTTACCCAATATGTATAAAATTGTTACTAGTTATATGTTTATATGTTACCAAAATTATTATAGTTTGTGAATTAGGGTTTGTGATTAAAATCATAACCTAAACTAATATATTTTTATCTAAAACTTCGTAAATTGATATATTTTAGTGAATGTAGCGTGTTTGCAGTATAAAATTGGAAATTAAACCTAAACTAGTTACATATGACATTGTTATTGTGATTATGTACTCTGTTACTCATATTGTATCACCTTGTTACCGTAATATACATTTCTGTTCTTTCCTCGTCTTGATGTGTTACTGATCATTGTTAAACGGTTACTGCAGGAAATCAGTAAACAGCATATGGTTTACGTTTAAAATTAATTGAATATGTCATTAATTTTGTTGACTCATTTATGTTAGGTCGACCATCTGCACTGTAATAAACAATAATAGTTCATATCCACAAGTTTTGAGTAAGTAGAATCAATTTCGTAGAAGCATTATCATCTTTTGAAGAAGAGTGGTACTTGTTTCCATATTATATACTCCAACTTCTTCAACTCCAACATAACATCCACGAAAATCACAACCTAAAATAATATATTTTAGTTTTAAAACTTCTCAAATTCATATATTTTAGTGAATGTAGCGTATTTACAATATAAATTTGGAAAATCATAACCTAAACTAGTTACATATGAAATTGTAACTGTGTATATGTTTTCTGTTACTAAGACAGTAGGACATTGTTACCGAATTATACATTTCTGTTCTTTTCTCCTCTTGATTTGTTACTGACCAGTAAACGATATATGGTTTACATTTAAGATGTCATTAATTTTGTTGAATCATTTGTGTTAGATCGACCACTTGGATTGTAATAAACAATTAATAGTTCATATGCACATGTTTTGATTAAGTAGAATCAGTTTTGTAGAAGCATTACCATCCTTTGAAGAAGAATGATACTTGTTTTCCATACTATATACTCCAACTTCTTCAACTCCAACATAACCTCCACGAAAATCACAACCTAAACTAATATATTTTAGTTTAAAACTTCTCTAATTCATATATTTTAGTGAATGTAGCGTGTTTGCAACATAAAATTTGAAATTAATAAAGTAAACTAAGCACATATTAAATTGTTATTTCGAGTAGGTAATCTGTTACTCGTGTTGTGTAAAGTTGTTACCCGACTGTCAATTTCTGTTACTTTATCCTAACAAATTGTTACTAAACACAGTTAAATTGTTACTGTGGAAATCAGTAAACAACATAGGGTTTACGTTTAAGATTAATTAAGGATGACATTAATTTTGTTGAATCATTTATGTTAGGTCGACCATCTGAATTGTAATAAACAACTAATAGTTCACATCTGCAACGTCTTGAGTAAGTTGAATCAATTTCGTAGAAGCATGATCATCCTTTCAAGAATAGTGCTACTTGTTTCCCATACTATGTACTTCAACTTCTTTAATTCCAACATAATCTCCACGAAATCATAACCTAAACTAATATATTTTATCTGAAACTTCATAATCTCGTATATTTTACTGAATGTAGCGTGTTTACAATATAAAATTTGAAAATCATAAACTAAACCAATTACATATTAAATTGTTATTGTGACTTAGAATTCTGTTACTCGTATTGTACTTCCTTGTTGCCTACATATCGATTTCTGTTTTTTCTCACCTGCAATTGTTGCTGAATTCTGTTAAACTGTTACTGTAAGAAATCAGTAAACAACAGAAATTTTACCAGAATCATGCATACATTTTTAGCAACTGAATCGAAGTTTGTTCAAAAGAAACATGCTACACATAAATATCAGATACACATAGCACCAATTGTAAGATCCTAATTTTCGAATTACTTTTAATACATTATTCCAATATAATTTTCAAAATTTTCATTGATTATTGACACCCATGAGAAATTATCTTCGATTTAACCTTATTCGGTCATTAATGTCGAGATTGAGCCGGCTTTAGATCGTAAATGTTGATATTCGTTGACATGGTTTGTGCAATCATCGTTTGGAAGAGACGATGGCACGTGGGTACCCAGATTGCTTAAATTGTTACCCAGAATGCATGAACTGTTACCCAGATTGCATAAATTGTTACCCAGGATGCATAAACTGTTATCTAGGGTGCATAAATTGTCACCCGTAATGCAGAAATTGTTACTTAGCGAGCGTTTTATTAGCAAAAGCTTCAATCATGGACTGCATCAAATTTCTTCGCGATCAACACCAATATTTTCATTGATTATTAAGACCATGATCAACTTCACCTTATTCAGCATTAAAGTCCAGATTTTCCCTTGTTTCAACGAGATTTTCGAATTACTTTTAATACATTATCTTCGATTTAACCTTTCGGTCATTAACGTTGAGATTGAGCCGGCTTTAGATCATAAATTTTGATATTCGTTGAACATGGTTTGTGCATTCATCGTTTGGAAGAGACGATGGCACATGGGTACCCAGATTGCATAAATTGTTACCCAGAATGCAGAAAGTGTTACCCAGGTTGCATAAAATGTTACTCAGTTATCATTTTTTGTTACCTGGCAAGCTAGTTAATTCGCATGCATTTCAATCTGCAGTACTTACAAAATCCGTCTTGATTAGTAAGACCCAGGATGAAAAAAACTTTATTATGTCACAAACGTTGACATTTTCATGGATTTCAGCTTGTTTTCTCTGTCGAAATTTCATTTGTTTTTAAACAAAATTTTCGAAGGTTTTTAAGCATAATTTATTGGATACATCAATAATTTATCTTCATTAGTAATACCCGTCAAAGATTGAGGCTGCAAAAACAATATTCACTCAAAACAATCAAAATATATCAAGATTTCAGATTCAGTTTTTTAGCTTCCGTCGGTTGGAGAAAGATGATGGCAAAATGAAGTAATTCTTTCATCTGTCATGGGTAAATTGGTCTTTGTGCAAAAATGAGGTCCTGTTCTCTAAATTTAACCAAACTTAGGTCCTTCTCTCTCTATAAAATTCGTATGGGGCCTGAAACATGCTGAAAATATCATAGTAGGGTCTGACTAGTAATATACCCTTCTTTTTAGTGATAATCGCCCAATGTCATTTATTCGTTTTAACTTATAATGAAAAAAAAAAAAGTTTTTTAACAGATTTTTGTTAGCTACATACATTCATATTGATGTCCGTTTTTATTTGACTGACTGTTGGATTTTAGACTAATATGTATTTAACTTTCTGAAGGTACTGATTTTCAATCGATTTATTTTATAAATGTTAAACCACTAAACCTCAAGTGAATTTTCTTTCCGTTCGCAAACCAAGTTAAATAACCTTGGAAACCATATGGTCAATAGATGAACTTCAGGAAACGAGCCAACGTCAACAAGACAATTGTATCTTCACATAATTCCTCTTCTTTTCCTTAACGAAGTAGGCAAAACAAACACAGCCTAAATGAACTATGTCCTTCTCAATACGATTACGGCGAAACAGAGAAAATACAAAAACCAATACTAGTTTGTTACGCTAAAAAATCGCGGAAAACAAACCCAGTTAAGTCAATCTTGTTCGTTAGAATCCATATGTTTAAGTGTAGTTAGAAAAAGGCTAAAGGGGTATAACTGTTGTCCAACTAACGAAGAACTCATTTTATATATTTCCTTGAAGAATTTTTAAGACTCGAACTTCCAAAAATGAAAATTGCGTTTCCTTGCATCTTAGAGCATCTCCAATGGGTACTTATTTTGTGTAAAATACAAAAATAGAGTACGTCTATGCTCCAATGGAACTTTATATCTAACATTAATATTGTGCTGATCTGCAGAAATACTCTAGATCTAGAGTACGCACAATTTCCAGCACAAAACTAGAGTTTTAATTTTTAATTTTTTTATTTGAAAATTTATATTAAATTGTTAATATGAACCTATAATATTATTTTTTAGTTTAGAAAATAGAGTTGATGGGTTGGAGTAAATATTAGTGTTGAAAATAAAGTTGATGGATTCGAGCAAAAACACTGTAGCAACTGTATTTTTATGTAAAATTAACTTTATTTTTAGGGTGTGGATTGGAGATGCTCTT
Source organism: Craterostigma plantagineum (assembly GCA_027422505.1). Lineage (NCBI taxonomy): Eukaryota > Viridiplantae > Streptophyta > Magnoliopsida > Lamiales > Linderniaceae > Craterostigma > Craterostigma plantagineum. The sequence continues at coordinate 63,080 of JAPQWV010001432.1, read as the reverse complement.
ATATATAGTGTGTAAGTTGGCTCATCGGACTTGATTCAAATACCAATTCTAGTTTTCCCACGGTGCAACTGTGCTCATTGCAAGGTAGTGAAACTAAAAATTTTCAGACAGTACAGTAAAACAACAATGGTGAAAAAACTGAAACTTTCAGCGCTTCGAAGTTTCTATAGATTGACGTAGAGGCAAATACCTATTCACAAGCATCCTTACCAACTGTTTCCCAACATTGCGACCCGAGTAGAGCCCTACAAGAGCCGAAGGAGCGTTCTCGAGACCTTCCGCGATGTCCTCAACATAAGCTATTTTCCCTTCCTTTATAAGAGGTAGACCATCTCTATGAATTTGGGGTAAAGGTGGTAATATTCCGTCACCATGAATCCTTGAAAGCGTATTCTTTTTGTCACAATGTTGAAGAGATAACGTACGCCTTCTGATTCAGCGAGGTTGTACTGAGATATCATCCCACACGCAGCTATCCTTCCATTGTTCTTCATGTTGAGAAGCACTGCCTCGAGCATTTTTCCTCCTACGTTCTCAAAGTATATGTCGATCCCATTTGGAAAGTACCTAATTTTTTCAAAATATAATCATATGTACGACGTTTACTACATTCCAAGCAGCAGAAGGTAACAGCAGTGACGTCAGAGAATAAGCTCACCTCTTTAGAGCTGCAACGAGATCTTCTTCTTCTTTGTAGTTAAATGCTTCATCATACCCGAATTTGTTCTTCACAGATCAACCTTCACGAAATTACAAAGATAACAAAGGAAAGACCAAAATCAGGGGAATCCCTCTACAATCAGAGTATGCTATTATTAGCTAAAAATCTTCGACTGGGGAACATATTACAAATTAGACACAAAGGAAGCTTAATCGAATAACCTTTTCATTGCTCCCAGCACTGCCAACAACATAGCAACCTGCCAACTTAGCAAATTGCCCAACAACTTGACCACAGCGCCCGAAGCAGCAGAAACATAGACTGTTTCGCCCTTTTTCGGAGAGCAAATCTCATAGAAACCAGCATAAGCAGTCATACCAGGCATCCCTGTAAGAAGAAAAAATAACATTTAAGGACAGAGAAAAATTACAAAGCTAGCCAGGACAACAAAGAGTAAACAGAAAAAGAGGTTCGTCAAGAAGCATACCGAGTAATCCTGTGTAATACGAAAGCGGGACGTCAGTGTGATCAATCTTGAAGAAGGAAGCTACCATGGACCATGATAAGACTATACTCTTCCCAACCAGTCATTCCCCAAACAAGATCGTCCTTTTTGAAGTTTGGATGAGATGAATCAACTAATTTGCACACTCCAAGACCTGTTATAGGCTGTCTTTAAAAGAGCCCACGTTAGATAATCATCCCAAAGAAGACGAACCAGTGAAAAAAAAAGAACAGTATCATTAATATATGGGATGGTTTTAAAGGAGATTTTGATTCTGCCCAAGCACAGTAACAATGACGAAACAGACAAAGGTTAGTACACGTGCACAAGTGCACAATTTTTTTGATAGGGTTACTACACCACTCATTAGCTTAATCATCCTTACCGAGCCTGGTTCGAAGGAATCGATGTAGCTTCCGTCGATCTTGGACATTCGATTGCGCATGTATGGGTCGCAGGACAAGTAGAGATTCTTGACCAGAACGGCGTCGTTTGAACCGTAGGGAACTTCAGCTCAACGTTGGTTTCTTTTAGAGCCATGTGGGATTCCTTCGGAAATCCTTCGACGTAATCCGTAAGTACAACCTGCTTGTTGATTACCATATTTCCTACGTCCGCAATTTCTTCACTCAATTTCCTTTTTCACGATGCTACTCCGCAAAGTGCTTCTTGTTTAAGAAGATGCGGTGGTTTTGACAAGTGGATAACTAACTCCCTTTGGACGCGAATTTGCTTGCTGTGTGGTGGACAAATAGCCAACGGTTGTGTTGGGGCTGTGGGGAAACTACGATATTCATTTAAATCGTGTTGAATTGAAACTTGTTCATAGATTTAGCTTATTTAAGGTGGGTTTAACTCATGTTTAGGTGTTTGCTTTATAGGTATAAATAAACCACGGGTTTATATAATCCCAATTTAAATAAACACACCCTCTTACATGTGTTTATTTAGTTAAACCCACTGACCAATCACACATTTTATTTTATACCATTAATTCGTTTTATATAAACCTTACTAATTTAACCCTTCTAAATATGAACTGTTATAAACAAGCCACTTTATTGTTGAAATGTATTACTGAATCATATATACTCTTATATAAAGAACCTAGGAGGATAAAAACTATAAATAATTCTATCAAAATTGACCAATAAAATTTTTTTCTACTTTAATTACTATTAAAATAAAAAGCTTATAAATCATAATAACCAACTCATTCTATTTTTAGTATATATTTATTAAAATCATTCACTAATAATTAATTTTATATTTTTTTCACACACATATCGTGTGCTAAATGAACTAGTATTTAATTATTTTAACTAGGAAAGACAGCCATGACAATATGACATATTCGGATGATTCAACTTTTATTTATGATTTTTATTTTGATAAGATTTACGACTTGTACCAACCGGAATTAGACGTTTTGGAAATAAATAATATTTGAATATACCCTTAAATTTAAAACAAAATAGTCACAACCCAACGTTCTCTCGCCTAGGGGTGAGTATTTAACCCGTCGGACCGCCCCACCCAATCGACCCAACCCAACTCAGACTGCAAGTGTCGGGTTAACGGTTTGATGGGTAGGTTTGGGTTTTAAAAACTAAAACCGTATATTTTGCAATCGGGTTTGGTTTTGTATTTTTAAAACCGCATAAAACCGCACCCAACCGCATTTAAAGATATACTAAAATTTTACTATATTTTATTCAAAATTTCATAAATAATAGATATAACTCATAACAGTAGCAAGGCCAAAATATTAATTACTACATTACAAGAACATCGACTCATCATAACACGTTGCGTAAAGCTAAGCTCTAAATGAGTTTTTCACAAAAAAAATAGATATTATGTAGTGAAAATATGTTATATGTTTATCCAATGCAACTCTCCTCCTTTGTTCGGAATTGGAATCAACACTATACACTTGAAGTTTATAGAAGACTAGCTAAAATTTTGAAATAAATATTTTCTTCTCCGAAAGGAGAATTGGATACAATGACATGGCCTAATCTAATACATTGCGTAAAGCTAAGTTCTAAATGATGATTTTTTAAAAGAAATGAAATATTATGTAGTAAAAATTACGTGTCTATCCAACGCAACCCTCCTTCCTTATTCGGTGAGATCAAGAACTACAACACTTGATGTTTATAGAATGCAAGTAAAAATTTTAAAATCAAAATTTATTTCTTGTAAGGGAAATTTTTAAATCAAAATGAGGCACCTGCTTTAGTTGCTTTACCAAAAGCCGATCGTGAACAAGGAATATGATTCTAATCAAGCTTTTTATCGGACTTTTATTATCTGTTACTATCATTTATTACTATGATAATGACATTTCTGTATATAAACTTTTATATTTGTAAATAGATTACTGATATACCTTTTCGCTCTATCTATAATTTAGAATATTACCATAATTTTCGTTATGATAAAAATAAATATTAAAACCGCGAAACCGCCCCAACCCAACCGCACATAAGCAAACCGCAATCAATCGGGTTAAGTTTTTTATGATCGGTTTGAGGTAGATTTTAAAAAACCGCAATACATTGGGTCGGGTTAAATTTTCGATAAGACCGCCCAAACCGCACCGCGCTCACCCCTACTCTCGCCATAAGATGTTCTATTTTTCTGATAAATCGAAAATACATTCAGCAAAAAGATATTGTTGCAGAAATTATCATTTTAGTTTGTGCAGAGGATAATGTCCAAACATCTCTTATCGATAGGAATAAGATCAAGCAACCGGCCGATTTTCGTTTGACCTTTTAGCAGGTATAGCCGGAAAACGATGACGCTTCACGCGACATGTTGTTGACGATCAATTCAATAAGATTAATACTCGGATCGATCACTAGCTTGAAAAGTGTAATATCAAGCGCAAACGCAGCGAAAACGTAGAAAGGATGAACAAATAGACACTAACGTCGAGAACCTTTTACAGAAGGAAACTACTGCTCGAGGTATATATCATCGGTTGGCAGGGGGACCCACGTTAAGCCCAGTGACCCCCCGGCGAAAGTGGTACTTATATAATAGTGGTGCTAATTATACTTGAAATCAACCTTGGTGTAGTGGTATAGTAGTTATGGTAAGGCTTTCCAAGCAAACAAGTAGGGTTCAATTCCTTCTTTGCCCAATTTTCTCTCAATTAATATTTTAAATGGGCTTTACTATTGTGCTGAAAATTTTTTGACCCCCCGTCAAAATCTTGGTCCGCCACTGTCGGTTGGAGATGCCTAATATTCAACAAGAGAAAAATTAGACCTAATCACAAGCAGATGTTCGCAAAGCCGATCATTTTTTACAAGGGCATTGACGCCACAAACAAATCAACCACTTTAAAGATACAAAACGCGCCACTAGAACGAAAGCAAGAACATTCGATGCTGCAATTATACACATTACCAGTTAGTGTTCAAACAACGACGCCGCGACGATGCTGCTATTGTGATAGATGAGGTTGTGAAGAAATTGAGCACCAGGTGACCTCCTTTAGTTTCCTAACGTGTTTTAGTCACTCCAAAAAGGATTCAAGGATGTAATTGTATCGGAAATTTGATAAAAGAAATTTATATCGTATTTTATACCCCGTAAAAGCATAATATCAGTTGTTATTTATTTAAATTTCCCTATACGCATATTTGATGACAGATATTGGGAAAAAGAACTACAACCGGAAATATTCTGGCTTGAATTAATTTGAGGAACCGTCGAACCAAATATCGGCCCAAAAACAATTGGCCGAATATTAAATTCAGCCCATCAGTTCCAGCCCACAAGAAAAAGTCCAAGCCCACACAATTATGTAATAGATACACAATCCACACACATGCACAAATGAAGAATGGTGACCCACAAGCAGACACACGCACACACAAGGTGAAGAAAAAAAGAAGAAGCTCACGGCTCAAGGAGAAATGCAATCTCACGCCGTTCTTGTAGCAGCCAAACAGAGATTTTGTCTCCCCTCCATCATCTATATATAAAGCGACGGAAACGAGCACAAGGAAGGGGAGACGAGGCCATATACACGTACAGTGGAGATGGTGGTCTGCACACATGGGCGGAGCTAGGCGATGACGACCCTGAGATTTTGTCAAATCTTATATATATATATATATATATATATATTATATATATATATTATATATATATATATATATATATATACATATACTTTAGTATAATATTAATAGTATCTATAGTATTGGAGAAGTTGAGCACTAAGACTTTTAGAGAGAGAGAGAGAGAGAGAGAGAGAGAGAGAGAGAGAGAGAGCACTGTAGATTCAGGCTCGGTCGTGGTCCGTAGCAGATGCCGAAGTGATTTCGTCCGCACTGCTGGCACTGTGGTGCTGGCATTGCTGGAACATATATATTATATATATATGTGTATATATGATATAGTTATTTTAACATATTCGTTAAGTTATTGTTTTATTTATTAACTATGGTTCTTGTTTTTTGGAATATTTTTTTATGTCAACGGAATGTATAAGTAACGAACTGTATAAATGGTTCAAATATTACTTTCCATATAATGACTTCAGAAAACAAAGACCATTTAAAAATTTTGTAAAACCAAATAACAAGGAAAACCAGTTTTTGTTGTGAATTACTCAAGAGGACCGAGGTTTTTGCTACTAAATAAAGATATGAAAATTTAAAAACTTGAAAAATTTATAAGGTAAGGTTTTATTTGATTTAATTTATTATGTTTTTTTATGTTTTGTTTTTTCCAAAAAAATCTCCAAAAATTGATATATTTTGCCTATTCTCATATAGTTCTTTGGCTCCGCCCCTATCTGCACACACCTAAAGCAATCACCTCCCACTTCAGGCACGTCACTCACCTCACACCAAAAGCCACGTTACTCACAAGGAAGCAACTCGAGGCAGCCGTGCGTGAACTGGAGCGAGCGAGGCAGCCGTGCACAGGAGATTAGCGAGTGGGCAGCCGTGTGTAGAAGGGCAGCGAGCGAGTGCAAAAGAAGGGCAAGGAAAGGTTGAAGCTAATCGCCCACCACCTCTTCGATAAGAGTTTCTCAACGAAGGATCAACCACATAGGCGAAATTCAGGGAAGAAATTATGATTTTCTCATTGTTACTTACGCTTCTCGTCGTGTTGATGTTTCGTATGAGTAGAGTAGCTAATCTCGTAGTATTTGAGATAAGATGAACCGTAGCGATATCATATGTGTTTAAAAGTATTATTGTTTTTTCTATTATTACGACTCAGTTATGAATTACGATATTGTTTTGATTATGTCTATGTAATTAAGATAATTTTTGGGAAATCGTAAGCTGCGCTAGAGAGAGGCGCTAACGATTAGACCACTCGTAAACGAGCGAAATAAACTCATCGCTAGATATAAGTTGGATTACCCCGCCGGATTAGAGTCAAATCTAATAGTGTTCATCGTGTTTTAATTCGATCTGTGTTGACTAGTTAGGGAAGCTTGTCCAGCTATTTAACTAGATTAGTTGTTACGATTCTTATGCGATAAGGCGCAGTTTCGTCAGTCGTATAAATTCGTAAGCATGCTTTAGGAATCCTCACGGTCTAATAGTTAGCTAAATGTTATTATACTTGTCACTCGTTTGGTCGAGCTACGGGAATTCGAAGTCTCAATTAAGTTCGTTTTTGTAAATCGTCCCCACTCCGTTGTCGCTATTTTATCAAATTTTTATTTTTGTGTTTGTTGTTTATTTGGTTTATCGTAATTTATATTTTTATCAAACCAAAAATATTTATTAGGAAATTTAAACGACGGGTTTCTATGTATATCCTTGGGTTCGATACTCGAATACTTGCCATTTCTAACTATTTCCGATATGTACACTGGCCTGTTGAGCGTAGGATAGTTTGTTGATATTCGTTTCAATTTTATTACTCGATCCGCTCGATCAAAATTTCATCTGGACTTCCACCTAATCGTGGCATAGAGCATTAAATCGATTTGATACCTGGAGTGTTAATTCTAGATCAACAAACTTACCAGACTAATCCTGATGAGACATCAAAGGAGTTATAACAAGTTGAATAACTACTATTTAAAGGGTACATCAAAGAAAAACATGAGTTCGTGCGTTGCACCAGTGCTCTTGCAAAAAGATAGACGATTTGCATAAGATACAACATTATCGAGTGCAGATTGGTGTTGAAGAGGATCAGTAAAAATGCATCTGATTTGAGGACAAATCATTGTCGAGGGGATAACGTGAACATGTTCAATCATGAGCAAGAAAAGTCGAGAATTCAACTATTGTTAGAACTCGACACTTCGAGCAAAACAATCCAAGCAAAAGTTTAGCATGTTGACGATATAAGATTTCTCAAGAAGAAAAGATATAGATTGCATATATTAGAGCTAATTGGCGAATGTTGATAGTTCAGCGACGTGCGATAATTCAAAGATGAAGACTAAAGTGAAATACATCCTTTATTTTGAAGAAGAACGTGAGAACTTATTCATTAGTTAGTTGCGATTATCTTAATTATGGTAGATATCTTATTTGGATAAGATTCTGATAATATTACATGAACATAAGAGAATTATTGAACATATGAGAGGAGGTGTTGAAGAAGAAGAACTTCCGTAAACTCACAATGACAAATAATTCAATGCATTAGGTGAATAAAAATGATTTTTCACCATTATTGACATAAGGACATAGTTGATAGAACCATAATATATTATTAAGAAAAACTTAATAATAACACCTCCTCCTTAAGCTTTTTCTTGGATACTCCAAGCATGCACCTTTGATCTTCAAATGTTCCTTTCTGCAATGGCTTGGTTAAAAGATCAGCAGCTTGCTCGTTAGAGTTACAGTGAAGTAGCTTGATCTCGTTGCTCGCTTCAACTTCTCGCAATGCATGAAACTTAAACCTTTAATGTGCTTAGATCGGCCATGGAAACATGATTTTTCGCCATAGAAATCGCAGATTTATTATCAACCCATATCATCGCCTCAGATTATTTCATGCTCAAATCTTCCATCAAGTTTCTTAGCCAAATTGCTTGATTTGCCGCACTAGCAGCTGCAATATATTCAGCTTCGGCGGATGATTGAGCTACTACATCCTGCTTCTTTGAGCTCCAAGAAAACACGTCAGATCGAGATTAAATACGTAGCCCGAAGTGCTCTTTGAGTCATCATAACTTCCAGCCCAATCACTGTCGGAAAATCTTGCAGCACTCCATTTTTCACAGGTTTAAACTGAACAACCATAATCAATAGTACCTTTGACATACCTGAGAACGCGTTTTGCCGCGGCCATATGCTTCTCTTTTGTTTCTTGCATGAATCTGGATAAAAAACTGCTCGCAAACATCAAGTCTGGCCTTGTAGTCGTCAGATATAAAAGACTTCCTACCAGACTTCGATAAGTGGTGCAATCAACATCGTCACCTGCATCTTCTTTAGTTAATTTCTCATGAGCAACTAAAGGCGTTGAAACAGGTTTGCAATTCTCCATCTTGAACTTCTTTAATAGCTCCGTTGCGTACTTCTGCTGAAAAATAAAAATATTACTCGTACTTTGCTGAATCTCCATCCCGAGAAAATAAGCATCTCTCCCAAATCAGACATCTCGAACATTTTTTCCATCTCAGCCTTGAAGGTGCTCATTTCCTCGACATTACTCCCGGTTACTAGTAAATCATCAACATATAAAGAAATAATCAATATTTTCCCATCGCCGCTCTTCTTGTATAAAGAGTAGCTTCAACATCGCTCCTCTTGAAACCAGAATTAATCAAGTAAGTATCTACCTTGCTATACCACGCCCTCGGAGCTTGCTTCAAACCGTAGAGCACTTTCTTTAGCTTGTACACTTGATCTTCTTTTTCTTACTTCGAATCCCGGAGGTTGATCAACATAAATTTCTTTCTCAAGCTCTCCATTTAGAATGCAGATTTTACGTCAAGGTGAAAAAGCTTCCACTTGTGTTGAGCCGCAGAGCGATTAGCAACCGTATGGTGTCATGTCTGCAACCGGCGCAAATGTATCATTAAAGTCGACACCATGTTGTTGTGCATATCCCTTGACAACAAGCCTTGCTGTCAGCTTGTTCAAGGATCCATTGGGGTTCAACTTTGCCCGGTAGACCCATTTCACACCTAAGATATTTGGGCCGTTTGGTCTCTAGACTAACTCCCACGTCTCGTTCTTGTTGATCGCATGAATTTCTTCTTTCATAGCTTGAATCCAACCTTGAAATTTTGCAGCTTTGTGATAGCTAGATGGTTCAACAATAGCGATGTTGCATTTCTCATAAATTTCAGCTAGGGACCTCGTCTTTCCTTTTACCAGTTCATCGTCGACGTCTTCATTTACCTCTCGGTGATGCTCGGCTTTTTTATCTAAAATTTCAGCAGCTACATTAGGTTGCAACGTAGGATTTTCATGCTTTATTTTGCCTTCTTGCCAATCCCAAAAAGAATTTTCATCCACGCGAACATCCCGGCTAATAATAATATTTTTCTCCTTCACGTCATAAATACGGGTATCCTTTAGATTTTGATGCATAACCCAAGAAAATACCAACCTTCGACTTGACATCAAGCTTGATCCTTCTTTGAGTCGGAATGTGAACGAAACAACATGAGCCGAAAACCTTTATGTGATTTACGGACGGTTTGACTCCACTCCATTTCTCAATCGGCGTCTCATCTTTTAACGCACTCGTCGGCAATCTATTTTGTAGATAAACGAAGTATACGCAGCCTCAGCCCAAAAATTATTTGGTAGATTTTTCTCGGCAAAAGACATCGCACCATCTCTACGACGCTTCTGTTTTTCCTCTCGACGACTCCGTTCGCTCCGGAGTATAAGACGTAGTAAGTTGATGATGTATACCTTCATCTTCACAAAATCAGTTGAACGCATTTGAGTTGAACTCCATGACGTTGTCGGATCGCACAGCTTTAATTTTGCATCCACTCTGGACTTCGATCATCTTCTTGAATTTTTAAAAATTCCAAGAACTTGAGACTTGAATCGTATGAAATAATCCATGTCATCCTCGTAAAGTCATCAACAAATAAGATGAAGTATTCGTTGCCGCTGAGAGATTCCGTTTCATTGGACCGCACAAATCCATATGTATCAACTCAAGCTTACTTTTCGCCCTCCAAGTCGAAGAATGCGGGAAGGGTAGTCTATGTTGCTTTCCCATTTGACATGAAGCGTACATTTCATCGGGTTTTTTTGTATCTCGGGCAGATTATAAACCATCTCCTTTTTATAAAGCAAGAGCAAAGAATCATAATTGCAGTGCCCAAGCCGTTTGTGCCAAAGACTGGAGTCAGACAACTTTCGCCATTTTCGCACTTTCGCCAACAAAATTCAATTTATCGGAATGTTTCCTCAACCATAGGTAGCTCAGAAACATTATTTTGAGAATCATATATGTAGCAGCATTCTTGTTGAAGAACAAAGAATAATCATTTCCAACATTTGAGCCACACTAAGCAAATTTGCGTCAACGAAGGTATATATAGCACGTTGTGAATGCGCTTAATACCTCGCTTTGTTGGAACAACTACGGATCCTTTTCCTTCAGCTTGAACTACATCACCATTGCCAGCTTTACCTTCGTATGGATCGAGTTGTCTAGAGTTTCGAAAATATCTTATCTTTCGCCATATGACTCGTACACCGCTGTCGACGTACCAAGTAAGATTCTCCCTTAATTATTCAACTTGAGTGGCCATAAACAAACTTCTTTAGCTTCTTCTTCCTCTTCTTCAGTGTAATTAAGCGCTGCCCCATTTTTTTATTATTATTTTCGCCTTCGAACGACAATATTTCTCGACATGGCCATATTTCTTACACTACCGACATTGGATATGTGGTTTTCCTTGCCAACAATCTTTTCTTGATGGTTGGTCCTCCCACATGTATTACATGGTGGAAATCTGCCCCTATTTTCAGAAATTTTTGAAGTCATCGGAGATTTTCCTTTGTCGATTTTTTGCTCCGAATTTTTCTTATCATACTTCTTCGAAACATTTCCTTTGTGTCTTGCGTGCATAGCTCCTTCCGTGGATACTCCATCATCGAGTCTCATGAGTGATCTTTGCTCATGCGCTTGTAGCTTATTACAATTTCAGCCACGTTCAACTTCGAAAGATCGCACTACTCCTCAATTGCCGTCACTTTTGCTTCGAATTTTTCCGGGAGGCTAACCATTATCTTCTCCACCACTTTAGCATCCGCAACATTCTCTCCAAGCAAACTGATCTATTTACTAGATCAAGTAACTTAGATGAGTACTCCTTTACGCTTTCACCATCCTCCATCTTCAAAAGTTCGAACTCTCTTTTTAGTGTTAAGAGTTTGATTGATTTAACCCTATAACTACTTCAAACTCCTCCTTGAGCTTGTCCCAAACCTCTTTTGGAGATTCGAGCGTCATGATTATCGTGAATATAACATCCGATAAAGCCGAGTGAAGACATGTTAAAGCCCTCGGTTTCTTTGCTTTTTGTCTTCGAAATTCTTTATCTGTGCCATCGTCGGATCTGCTCCAAACGTGTTGGATCTGCTCCTTTCTCCACTGCTTTCCATAGATTTAAAGCTTGAAGATAGGATTTCATCTTGATGGCCCATATATGGTAGTTCTCTCCTTCGAATTGCGGAGGTCCGGTGCCTAAGAAGTTGCTTGAAGACATGCTTTGATCTTGATGTTCTTGAAGCTTTGTCCCTTAAGATTTAAGCTCTGATACCATTTGATAATATTACATGAACATAATAGAATTATTGAACATATGAGAGGAAGGTGTTAAAGAAGAAGAACTTCCGTAAACTCACAATGACAAATCATTCAATGCATTAGGTGAATAAAAATGATTTTTACCAATTATTGACATAAGTGACATAGTTGATAGAACCATAATATATTATTAAGAAAACTTAATAATTAACAGATTCTTCTAAATTTATGCTCGCTAGCATCGCACTTTCTCTCAATTTAGCGCCTCAATTCTTGAGTGTCGGATGTCCATTACACTCTTCTGTAATAATCCTTCCTCGTCAGGCGGTCTATCGATACCGATTAAAAGCTCATCGATCGAGGCCGAAGTACCCGTAATACCCGAGCTCTCATACGTTTAGTATGGCCAACATAATTTATGCATTGCATGATGTTAAGTTTGGGTGATCCAAGACTCGGAAAATCAAATACGGGGATCAATCGAAACGAGCTCGAAATACTAAAGGACGAAGGGTTGAGAATATCATAGACCCACAGCCTCGTGAAGCTCGGCCACGGATGTGGAGGATCTGGCTTGTGTCCGTGGGGGATTTTATGAAGCCAACCCCAGCCGTGAGTGCAGCCAGAAGCAGGCAGAGATGCTGCCCGTACCTCCCACGGCCATGGAGGAGCTGGCTTGTGGCTCGAGTTTTATCCTTTTGATCACTAGGATTGACGCTTCGAGGGCAAGATTGAAGCTTGCAGGATCAACACACAATCAATCTAGTGGAGACTAATCGATCTAAGTGCTCCCAAGCAGTTTCAAACAAGTGGAAAAGTTACAAACACACTACATAAAAAACATTTTTTGTGGCCAAGGGTGTATGTTGAACAGTCTGTGAGTATGAATGAGAGCTAATTAGATTTTGGTGAAACACGATTATTGTTGTGGAAGATATTATCTTGTAATCTCAAATGGTGGAATCAATAGAAACACTCCGTTTGGTTGTGGACATAGGCGAACAATTGAAGCCGTACCACGTTAAAAGTTGTGTTCAGATTTTACTACTTTTTCGTCTTGATCAAGTCTATATGGAATCCCTCGATATTGAAAATACTCATACACGTAACTACGTCCAAAATACGAATCTACGTTGGACAAATTCGCAACAAGTGGCGCCTAACGACACGCGATCGAAGAAATGGCTGCTGCTAGATTTGACATGGAGAAGTTTACCGGTGATACGATTTCGGTTGTGCAAGATAAAAATGAAGGTGTTGCTCGTCCAACAAGGGCGCGAAGAGACTATCAAAGAGGAGAAGGACATGACACCCGCTGAGATGGCGCCTGAAATCAAGAAGGTAATGAGGGAGAAGGCACATAGCGGAGTTGTCTTAAGCCTCCACGATAAAGTGCTTAGAACGGCCCGAAGGAGTCTACACAAGATGGTCTGTGAAGAAGCTCAACGAGCTTTACACAATGAAGACCTTGCACAAAAGACTATCTGAAGCAAACCCTACATTTGTTCCGAATGCAAGAGGGCCACATCGATTGCTCACTACCTAATGGGTTCACAAGGTCCAAGAGATGCTGCTCTACGGGAGGGACGTGCTAAAACTTGCGGACGTACAAACGGCATGAGTTCAAGGCAACATAGCAAATGGACATGATTCGGGCGAGCCCTTAACCGTGAATATAGGATGAATGGTGAAAGAAAAAGGGAAGTCTGAGCCAAGGAATATTATCAAGTGCTAGGAATGTCACGAAGAAGGACATATAAAATGGAATGCCCTAAACGAACGAAAAAATCTGAGAAATCTAGTGAACAACGTGATTGCGAATGAAGAAGGTTTCAAGTCGCCGAGATCCTTACCATGACATAGTTGATTGCAATCAATTTAATGCCTTGTAGGGGATTTGCCAAATTATGCTTGGATTTGACATAATTGATTGCATTCATCCATTTGAGATCAACTGCCTAATATTATTATGTCTATGACGTATTTTTCGTGATTTACTATTATATATACTACTATGTACCCTTCCAGTTGCCGATTGGCTATCACAATGTATCATCGGTTGTCACCTGATTCTTCCAACTCGAAGTATCTTCTAAAAAGTTTCCGCAACCATTCAACTTCCTTCGCAGCTTTATCCAAAGCAATAAACCCGGACTCCATAACTGGCCGAGTAGTGCATGTTTGCTTGGTGAATTTCTAGGACACCACTCCACCACCAATTGTGAATACATATCGACTTGATTTAGAGTCTTTCATATCCAATATCTAGTTGCATCATGATAGCCTTCTAATATGCAAGAAACTTCCCATAATGTAATCACAATTCATAGTTATATCTCAAATACCTAATAACCTCACCAATGCTTTCGAATGACGCGTTGTTTAGATCACTTGTGAAACGACTTAATTTGTTGACTGCACAAGTAATATCGGGACGCGTACAGTTCGTAATATCCATCAAATTGCTTATTATCCAAGAATATTCCAATTGTTATACATGTTCCCGATGGCTTTTCGTTAAGTGCTAACATCCACAGGTGTTTTAACGGTAGATCGTTCATACGCCTTGAACGTTTCAATATCGGCTCTACATAGTGGGATTGAGTCAAAACAATCCCTTTAAATGTTCTAAAATTTAAATTTCCCAATCACATGTCTGACCCATATCCTTCATATCAAAGTTCTTTGCCGGCATTTTCTTTAATTCATGATTATATCATGATTGCGTCCCCTTATTAGCATATCATTTACGTATAAACAAATGATTACATAACCGTTAGGTTATTACTGACATATATTTGTTTGTCCCATTCATTTATTTTGAATTTGTTTGATAAATTTTGCCACATTTTTCTTGCCACTGTTAGGCACTTGTTTAAGTCCGTTTCTTTTCTTGTCCTGGAGCTACGAACCTCTCGGTTACTCCATATATATATCTTCTAACTCACCATTTTAAAAATGCAGTCTTAAAATCCATTTCATGAATTTCGAGGTCATACAGTGCAACAACAATGGTTTCGTAATAGTAGGAAGGTCTACTAACTCTTATCTGTGATTGTTCATGATGGATTCGATTTCATCGACAGCCTCTTTCCACGAAGGAGCATCACACACATGTCACTATGAATTAACTCTTGAGGTGTCGTACATGTTTCCACCGAATGAAAAGGTAACTTCTCATTTTTGTGTCAACGCTCATGTTAGGATATGCGGAAATTCCCGATAATTATTTGCCCGAAAATGACGATAATAAATAATAGAGACGAAAACTAAATTTGGACAGTGACACGAGATTTACGTGGTTCGGTCAGAATGACCTACGTCCACGGGTCGGAGGGTAGAACTTCTTTATTATGTGGAGATATTACAGACACGTACACTGACGTGATACAAAAGTAGCTACAACAATATAAGGAGTAAGCTACAGAAAATGATCAGAGGAGAGGAAGAAGATCTGTGTTGTGGTGTGTTTTGCATCGACCAAATCCCCGTATTTATGGGCAAATGTTTGCCTAATTCATCCATGTGAAACCCAAGTAATTAAAATAGCAACTTTTGACTAATGAATACGGCTAGCGACGATGAGGTGTGCCAACTTAGAATGATAAAGCCGACATGAGAATTTCCCAACAACTTTCACTTTAGGTTGCTTTGTTTCTTTCTATTCGGCGCCCACAATGAGAATAGCAGCCAATCCATTGCTTTTCTTTAACCCACGGTCAATCAAGCTCACTAACAGCTCACTTCACATATTTTTTATGTCTTTTACTTCAAGATTTGGTAATAAATTCAATTTTACGAGTTTCGAGTATTATTATTCACATTTCCAACTCGGTCATACCATAAGTTAGAACATACTATATAGGTAGAAACCTGTTTATTAGCATCGCAATTACGGTGATATTCATTACATTAATTTGAAAAGACTACCACCTAAGTATATTTCCCAGGGATAATTACAATTTTCGTCCACGAGTTATAGCCCAAAATCACTTTTGGTCCCCCGAAAACCACCTCATCACAGTTAGTCTCTCAGTTATCATCCATCCGTTAATCAGTAATCGTCCTTCCCGTCAGTTGACCGTAAAAAAACTAACGGATTGACTAACTCACACCGTTTAAAACGGTTTTAGCGACGGAATTCCGTCGCTAACAACAGAAAATTTTAAAAATAAATAAAAAATTTCCGTCGCTGAAAAAGAAAATAAAAAAAATACAAATTAGCGACAGAAATTCCGTCGCTAAAAGGAAAAGAATAAAAATAATAATAATAACTACGTCGTAGCGACGGAATATCCGACGCTAAATTGGAAAATTCGAAAAAATAAAATAAATAAATATAGTTTAAAGCAGAATTTGCTGCTTAAAGAGCAAAAAAAAATACATCGATGGAAATAAATATAGAGACGAAAATTTTTGTTAAAAAAATAAATACACTTGGATTGGTGATTTAGGATTTTCAGTATGTGACAAGACGAGCAGATCTCTCTCTCTCTTACAAAAGGCTTTTTCGATCTGATGTTGAGCTCGTCGCCGTTAACGATCTATTCATCAGCACTGGATTTATTTATTTTTTTAAAATTTTCGTCTCTATATTTATTTTCCATTGATGTATTACTTTATTTTTTATTTTTGCTCTTTAAGCGGCGAATTCTGCTTTAAACTGTATTTATTTATTTTATTTTTTTGAATTTTCCAATTCAGCGACGGAAATTCCGTCGCTAACACGTAGTTATTTATTTTTTTTATTTTTTTTCTTTAGCGACGGAATTTCCGTCGCTAATATGTTTTTATTTATTTTTCAATTTTTCTGTTTTAGCGACGGAATATCCGTCGCTAAATTCCGTCGCTTAACCGTTTTAACGGTGTGAGTTGGTCAATCCGTTAGTTCTTGACGGTCAACTGACGGGAATGACGATTACTGATTAACGGATGATAACTGAGGGACTAACAGTGATGAGGTGTATTTTGGGGGACCAAAAGTGATTTTGGGGTATAAGTCGAGGACGAAAATTGCAATTATCCCTATTTCCCACGAATGAACAGTTTTAATAACACAAGCTTGTTTGCCTCGAAAACTTGTCCAAACCCAGCCTTGTCAAGTGTTGGTCTGGAGATCAAGTTCTTTTTCATATCGGGAACATAGCACGTCGAAGAACGTTAATTCTTTCCCTAATGTCATTTTCAAGAAAACTCTTGAAAGTTCGACCACATCTAATGTTGCAGAATTGCCCATGTACAGCTTTTCTTCCATTTATCGCGGTATACGTTGAGAACATCGTCTTATCTACACAGAAAGACATGTTGCTCCACTATCGACATACCACTGCTTTGGATTATCAACATGTTGGCTTCAAAAACAACCGTAGCAAGGTCAACATCGCCAGATGTTACAACATAATTTGCAACATAGTACTTCTCTGGCTTGGGTTTCTTCGGAATTATAGCACTTTCCCGTGAATTCTTCACTTTGCGATGATCCTTCACATTGGAACCTCTTACTTTTCTGACTAGCATTTGGTTCAGCCAAACTTGCCCATGTTCAAATGCTGGTTTCGTTCCTATAGATTCGGAATGTTTGGGTAGAGTCCTCCTCTTTGGTTGTCCTCCTCTATCCGTGAATCCACCATTGTGATGTCAAGAAATCGCCCGACGATGAATTTCTAATGACAATCGTCATTTTCCATTCTCCGTATGCTGCCTTTTTATCAAGATAAAGCTTATCCTCCTCAGTAACTGGGGATCTTCACGTACAATACGACATTTACGTTGTTAAGTTGAACCGCATCTTTTGCTTCCATATTTGAAAACGGCTCCATTGGTATTTTGGGTTTTTCCGTGTGGAATGGTAGTTGGAGGAGCAACTGCAACGTTGTTGGTAGGTGCGAACTCGATGATATGCAAATATTTGTCGAGGCTAGTATTTCAATAGTATCTTTTAGGACTTGCTTTTCTATTGGTGCTGGCGGATGTAACAACAGTCTCCCAAAATACAACGACAACGTTTGAAATAGAAGCACTTCAAATTTCAAAACGACGAACTTTTCGGAAGCTCTCTGTACTCCGATGACTACTTTAGTGTTTTATTGCATGGAATCTTTTTCGATGATTCAAATGAAAAAATTAGTGTCGTATTCATGGATGGGTTGGATGTGCTGGAGAATTTCTTGAGAATTAGAAATCCTACTAAGTCACACGTGTCCAACATCAAATAAATGGAGAAGAAGTTGGCTAGCTTATAAGTTGGTAGGCTACTCCACATATCACCATTTTTAGGATGGAAACCTCACCAATTTATGTGGGTCAAACTCTTCTCTTATGGGCCTTAGGCCAAATTATGAAATTTCTCATGGTATCAGAGCGGGCGATCCTAAAATGGTTCGTGAGGTTCGAAAAGGATGGCATTCCTCATCCAACTCAAAATAAGACAATGTACGATGGGTAGTGGCGTTCCTGTACGAATAAAATAGTGGTTCGCATGTGAGGAGGGAGTGTTGAGAATTAAAAACCCTAAGAAGTCACATTATTAATTGTCCATGTACTAGATTTTGGAATAACCGTTTTTATCCCCCAAATGATGTTCATTTACATCTTTACACGTATAGATTTCGTTCTCATTATTATACATGGAAATTATATGTTCTATTACATCTCTACATCGCAGAAATTATATGTTTGTTGGAAATGATATTTCATCCGTCGTGGTCAATGTAATGGAAGATTTGCCTGTGCATCTACTTTTTGAGGCTAAAGTGTGCGGCCCCGTTCAGTTTAGATGGATGTACCCATTTGAGCGGTATGGTATTTTCATTAATGTAAGTCATTGTATATGTTATTGTAGATACTAATGAAAATCTTGTTCTCCAGGGTTCTTGTTTCATCTGCAGAAGAAAATTGGAAAAAAGCACGTGTACAAGGATCTATTTGTGAAGCTTATTTAACGGAAGGAATTTCTAATTTCTGCACTCATTACTTTGATGATGATATGGATACTAAGACTGTAGACTTGCCTCGTAATGTATATCAACTCAAAATGAAGATTTACCGAATGATGCTTCTGAGCTTTTCTCTGTTGGTATCGGTTATTCACCTTCATAATGAATTTAGATATCTATCAGATAAAGAATACGTAGCTACACATTATTGTATATTGCTTAATTCAGCTCTGTTCGATGATTACGAAAAGTATGCATTTGAACATTGTTTCATTCGATTAACTTAATATTGGTGTTTGCGAATCATGTTATCTCTATTGTACTTAAGGTGAGGAGATGTTTGTCGTCATCCTCAGCTAACTATGGAACAAGTCATTCGTAAATTCTCAACAAAGTTTTCAGAATGGTTAAGGATACACGTAAGTCTTTATATATGGAAAAAGTCAGGTAGTTTATTTATCATCTTAAAACATGAGTTGTTTTTCAACGTAGGTAGGTTTAAATACGAGCGTAACAGGCGAATATATTAGGGCTGTTACTGTCGGGTCTGATAAAAGAGTTCGGTGTTGGAATCGTTATAACATAAATGGGTTGGATTTTCACTGCTTGGAATATGGCCGAGATAAGGCTACTTTAAATTTTGGTATCACCGTTTGAAGTATGAAAGTAGTTCATACTACGTCATTCTTCAAAAACCAGTTGAGTTGATTTACTACGGGTCTGACAGAGCGCTTAAATGTGTTTTGTTTCGGTGTGATTGCTTTGACCCAAGCAGAGGTCACGACTCTTATAAACGGATCGACGTTGACTCCACGAGAAGATACTCAATATATGAGTCTTTCATCGTGTCGTATCAGGCCGATCAAGTTTATTTGCAACATATCCTTCTCTGAAAAGTACCAGAGACAACTGCTTGGCAGTTTTCGATACCAATCCTCGACCTCAAAATAATAATGGAGTGACGGAAGAAGAAACTGCTTTTCAAGATGTTATCAATGATACCCCATTGCTATCTAACCTATATCATTGAAGAAAATCACGTGTGACGAATATGAGTCGGTTGTACCGGATGATGATGATCAAGAAGCAAGCGAATGATATAGATAGAATATCGAAGTGATCATGATAGTTCTGATGCATTACTTCCATCCAAGAGATGTAGAGTGTTGTTTTTTTAGTGCTTGGAGTATCAGCTTAGTGAAATGACGGGAAGGAACCTGAAATGTCGTTTGGCTAGGTTGGCCCCCGCATTTCATCACCAGATGACGTGGCAATTCCAGAACGCAACCCACAGTGCCTACGCATAGTTGGGATTGACATAGATTCATATGCCATCGTCATAGATCGACACGGAGCACCAGAGAAGCCTGTATTGAGTCCAGACTCATTTAGAATGGTATGTTTGTTGCGCAAACAATCAATGATTTAAATGGTGTTAGAATACACTAACGAGTAGGACGGGATTAGAAAGGTCCCTGATGATATAGTGGATCGTTGGTTGCTACATTTTCGGGTATGTGGCTTAATCTCGACTTTAACATCTTTTTATGTTATACTAAATTACAACTTGTCTAGATTCCTTAATCTAGCATGAGAGTATATAGTGACCAATCTATACAGTGTGAGATTGAGAGTTTGCAAATACCACGTTGAGATATGAATGGAAATTAGCACCGTTTCCCCCAAAAAAAATATAACTTTTCGTAGTTGAGTTATTCTTGGGACCCTTCAATAGGTTCTTGGTCGTTGCCTCAAAGATAATATGCAGGATGAAGGCATCAAGATGGTAAATGATCCAACGTACAAGTATAAGTTTATTAGCGATGACGTGGCTCGAGAACTTAGACAAAAAAGTTTGCC
This sequence comes from Craterostigma plantagineum, assembly GCA_027422505.1. Taxonomy (NCBI): domain Eukaryota; kingdom Viridiplantae; phylum Streptophyta; class Magnoliopsida; order Lamiales; family Linderniaceae; genus Craterostigma; species Craterostigma plantagineum. The sequence goes on along the minus strand of JAPQWV010001432.1, from coordinate 42,379 downwards.
GCCGATATTCGTTGAGAGATCTACTCAACTAAAAGCGGATGTTTTGCTCAGGATGGTAGCGCAGCGAAGTCCACGCAACCATCGTGCGCCACCAGTCACATTGCGAAGAAAATTGTAAGTTTTATAAGATATGTCATATTTTTATATTACTACTTACTTTGTTTGAATTCTATTTGTTGACAGGCTGTGAAGAACAATGGAGTCATTGCTAAGCCGCACGAGGTTTATTTGCATAATCACACGGGGAAGGATAAGACATTTGCCGATGAGAAAGCTCGCAAAAAAGATGGTTAGTAATGTAGTTTGTTTACATCAATTGTTGATGTTCAAGATGAAATGCTTTTCTTGAATTGGTGTTTGATGTTGTAAATGTTTTTGACGTGTTAGTTTTGAGTTGTTGAATGTTGTTTTTGGGAAGTATGATTCTGTATTGTTGGAATGATCATTTTACCGAGGTGGTGCTGCCGATTTTTTTTTAAGTTTAAATGTATGTCTTATAAATTCTTATCAATTATTGAACATGACGACTTTGAAGTTGTCAAAGCATCTAATCCATCACTTTCAGCCGGTCAAGCGTTTTATCAGATTTCTGGAGGCTGGACGAGGTTTCAGAATGTATCTGGTATGGTAATGCGTCAGAGATTTTTTTGGAACACCTTCACATCCATCAGTGTCGAGTTCGAGTAGGTATGCGCCATCTGAGACTATGCACATGTAGGAGTAATTGCAGGTTACGCAGACCAATATTGCCAGGTTGTAGTCGCAATTCGAGCAACTCTTGCAGCGGTATGAAGGAGAAACACGTGGATCAAACAACGACCGTGATCGAGATGTTGTGGACGAGACACAGACATATGTGGTTGCAGCGTCGCAGAACAAAAGTTTTCGTCGCCACGATGATTTTCCAGACGAGGGCAGCGGTCACGGCTTGGCTTAGGTGTTATTTATGTTATCTCTAGAATTTGCTTTTGTTATTTTGACACCTCGTTTTATGTATAACGTTATTATGGACGACGTTATAATAGTACTCGTCTTCTTAAATTTAATTATATTAAATTTAATTTAAAAAAATATTCTAAAAAATGTAAATGGATTATCGATACAAATATTAGTCGTTATTATAAACTTCCGACTACATATCTAGTCGGCATTAGTCGGCCTTACGACTACAAAAAGTTGAATTGCCGACTACAGTACTTAGTTGGAAGCATAGCCTGTTGACTACAAGTGTAGTCGGCAGTAGTCGGAACTTACCGATTACTTGTCTAGTCGGAAACTACAGACTAGAAAGTTGTAGTCGAAATGTAGTCGGCCTTTCCGACAATTTGCGGACTAATTGGTGTTTACTAATTGGCGTTCTACTACCTTTTTGTAGTCAGAAGAGTAGTCGGTAGAGGCCTTACCGACTATCCTTTGGGATTTACCGACTACAATTTGTAGTCAGTAGTTTCGTTTTTCTATTATAGTGAACCCCACCAACTCATGCGGGCCCAACTCTTCTCTATATTCGCCCAAGTTATAAATTTCACGAAATTATATCCGTTTGTTAAATATGAAAGCTTTTCACTTGGATAAAGACAAAACAAAGATTTGCTTCTCATGACTTTTCACGTTACAACCTTCACAATATATTATTAAATATTATATTATTTTATTTCTTGTTTGAAGTATTACAACCTTTATAAAATATTAATAATAATATAAAATAGTGTTATTTATTTCCAAAAGGTGTTACATACCGAAGTTTTGTTATCGGGGCGATTGGGGTTCGGGCCATCGGGTAAGTATTTTTTAGGGTTAAGGACCTTGTCAGGCGAAAATTAGTTTTAAGGACCTGTTTTTGAAATTTATTTAGTTTAAAGGTTGTCTGACGAAAATACCCCTATAAATATTGATGAGAAGTGGTATTCAGCGCCATTGTTGTGTTATCAAATCGCAGTATATCGTTATCGCATGACAAACGCTATTACCACGCGCAAATGTGTTACTGTATATCCAATAAGTGGTATCAACACAATAAAATGTAGTTTTTAAGCGTATGCCATTAACATGCTTTCTTGACAACACTTCATACTTCCGCGGTACCACTTCATTATTTCTGCGTAACACTACATGCTTTCCGAGTAACAATTGATGCTTCCCGGGTAACACTTCCTTGTTTCTGGCTATTAACATAAGCGGTAACACTTTATTAACATGCTTTCCGAGTAACACTTCATGCTTCTCGCGTAACACTTCCTTGTAATCATTTTTTTTGTAATAGAATGCAGTAACCCAATCAAGTGTTATGCAGAATTCATGAAGTGTTCCTCTATAGCTAATAAGTGGTATCAACAGAATAAAATTAGTTTTGAAGCATGCGCGAGGTACACTTCATGATTTCGGTACCACTTCATGCTTTTCTGGTAACACTTCCTTATTTCTGAATAACACTTTACAGTAATTCATGAAGTGTTACCACTTCATGCTTTTCTGGTAACACTTTCTTATAACTGGATAACACTTTTCTGTATTTCATGAAGTGTTAGCACTTCATGCTTTTGTGGTACCACTTTTTTATTTCTGGATAACACTTTTCTGTAATTTTTCATATTCATGAAGTGCTACCACTTCATGCTTTTCTGGTACCTCTTTCTTATTTTCGGATACACTTTCCTGTAATTCATGAAGTGTTACTAGAAATGCACAAAGTGGTACCCGTCGAGTGTTTGGAATAACTGATGGCAATCCTGTATAATTTCCGCACACAGGCAAGGGCAAATGCGTCGTTTTGCTCAAAGTTGGTCCTTAACTTTAAGACAAAACTTGAAATAGGTCCCTATCTCTATTGTAAACCTTATTGGGGTCCTAAACCCTAACGAAAATATGTGAATTGGGCCTCAAACTTAGTTAACTCTTAATTATCTTGACTAAATCGTTAGTCAATAATGGATGCGAAAATGTCTTAACGCCCCTTTTCGATTCCGAATTTCTATTTGAAACCTGAATTTCGCCCAAATCTTCCGTTTGGCATCACACCGATTTGGAATTCAATTTCTTCCAAATCCAAGGGGAAATTCAAACTCTTATAATTCATCGGAATTCCGTGTCAATTGGTCCGTTTCGAATTTCAAAGCTGAGCATGTAACGAGTTTTCGTAACTGATAATAACAATCATAATAGTATAACAATAAATAATAATGATAATGAAATAATAATAATAATAATAATAATAATAATAATAATAATAATTAGGAGGTGGGACTATGAGTCGAGCCGATTCGCAAGATCGATGAGCCGAGCCGAATCGCAAGCTCGTCATGAATTCGCGAACGAGCCGGCTCGAGCTCGACGAGCTCTTGTCGAGGTCGAGCTCGTTATGGGTTCGTGAATGAACCGGGCTCGAGCTCGAGCTCACTCGTGGGTGCTCGAAAGTTCGCAAGGCGGCTCACGAGCTCTTGTACTTTTTAGGGATAATGCCATTTTGGTCCCCCAGTTATACCTTAAAATCACTTTTGGTCCCCGAAAACACACACTTCATCATTGTTAGTCCCCAGTTATTATCCGTTAATCAGGAATCATCATTTCCGTCAGTTGACCGGTTAAAAAATAACGCATTGACCAATTCAGACACCCAGACAAATTAAAAATAATAATACAGCTCCGTCACAAAAAAGAGACGGATTAGCGACCGACGTTCCGTCGCTAAAGGAGGAAAAAATAAAAATAAAAAATAGAATAGGCTCCCTCAACAACCTTTTGCGCCCGCCAGCAACCTTCTCAGGTGGGTTTTTACAGTCAATCAGGGAATGGTACTATGGTCGACAGAATATGCTCGCCTTCTACTGCGTTCTACGCCACATAATTTACATGGGCTTGTCTCGTTACCACTCGCCGCGTGAACGACCCAGCCTCCGATTGCTCTTTGTATCAGCGACCGTCTTCGTCCTACGTCTTCAGCCCGTGCTTCGAATCCATATCTGGGCCACACTTTGGCCTAATGCGGCGGTTGACTAATTTGAAAAAGGACGATGTGAAAATTTGGGTTCTAATGGCCACGTTGAAGAAGCCGGTGGTTCTGGCGGCGGTGGCTGCTGTCGTGATGGCTGCAGTATTTTTTTTAATTGTTTCCTCTTCCGTCGCTAAAACCCTAAATCCTAATTCGTCTTTTTTTTACGGAGCTGTATTTATTTTTTTAGCTTTTTCTCCATTAGCGACGGAAGTGCCGTTGCTAAACTCTAGTTTATTTTTTTTTTTTATTTGGTCTGGGTTATTTTTTAAACTTTTCAGTATTTAACGGTGTGAATTGGTAATCCGTTAGTTTTTTACGGTCACTGATGGAAAGGACGATTACTGATTAACGAATATTAACTGAGGGACTAACAATGATGAAGTGTGTTTTCGGGGATCAAAAGTGATTTTAGCGTATGACTGAGGGACCAAAATGGCAATTATTCCTACTTTTTTTTATTTTAGAAAGTTCGAGTTGAGTTCTATTTTGAAATTCGAATTTCGAAATCCAAACATTTGTCAAACAGTGAATTTGAATTTGAAATTACGATTTTGAAATTCATAATTTGAAATCAAACAATTTGGTTCAAATACGCAAATCCAAATGCACTTTAAAGCCAGTAACCTACTATTTTGGTTTTAGATAGATGGACAATGTTCGGAGTTTATATATAGATGAAGTCCGACAAAAGTGGGGAATGGACTTGAGATTGAATACTCGCAATTTCTAAATAATTTTCAACGGAAGTTCGTATTTACTAAATTCCAATCTCATATTTATTTGTGGAAAACTGGGTGGTGTGACAGCGACGCTGAACAATGACAATGGCTTAGATAGGCTCGTGTTAGAAAAAGATGTGGTGGTGGATTGGATGCCGTGCCTATTCCATGTAAGGAAGATATTTTCTTACAAGGAGAATTACCTGTCCAATTTTTAAGCTGGAATTTAATGTATATCGACGACGCAAAAAGTTCGAATAATAATCAACGCCGTGTGACGAACAAACAACGACGTCTCTCGATTATTATTACATACACTTGGAATGACGTGAAAGACAGGGAATGTATGTATGCATGTAAGAACTGGTCAATACAACAAATCTTGATAAGATTGTATTTTATGCCCATTACGATGTACGTTGTTTCGCGGACGTTGACTAGCTTTCTCTGTCTGACCAAGTCACGGTTTGTTGATATATAGTACTAGAATTCTTCCACACTCAATCGCCCGTGCTATAATGTTATATTATAATTTAGACAGAAAAATTGAGTTATATTAAGTTAAAGGTAGAATTACAATTAACTAAAAATAGTAAGTTAGTAATAACTAAAAATAATAAGTAAAGGTAATGGGTAGTTTTATAATTGAACGGTTTGGATTTTTTTTTTATTGATTGTAGATAAAAATCGAGTGAAATAAATGACAGTTTTCTTATCTACGACGTGAGTTAGTAATTCTTTTTTAAAATTAATTTTTAATTGTAGATAAAACTGATTGGTTGAAACTTAGAATTGGCGACCAAATTAAAATTAGAAATTGACGGTTTTTATAGGAAAATAGAATATATACTATTATATAAAGAGGCTATGGTGGCTATAAACTGTCCAATTTAGTCTGTCAATTTAATATTAATTATTTACAATTTACCCTTAATTGTTAAATTACAATTTATCCTTGATGCTTTAATTTATTACAAATTATCCCTAAGTTAAAATTTTATTGTTAAATTACTTTATGAATGATATGAAATGTTCGAGTATAAAAAAATTTAACATATTTGCACACACATGGGTATATTTGTATACCATTGGGTGTGCTATACATACTAGTAGATAGAAAGCACATCTATTCTATTTTATTAAGCTTGAGGGATGACTATAAACTGCTCATTGGTCTGCGAATTTAACAATAACAATTAATAATAAAATTAAAAATCACCCATTATCTTTAATTATTTTTATTTAATTACAAAAATGTTAAGGCAGTTGAGCCTGCTTCTCTTTCAGATACTCATCCTCGGGTCGAGCAAGCCTGACCGCACGTAACTATCTATCAAGTAGAGCGCTCCTTTATTTTTGTTAATCTTATACCTTTAATTTTATAATTTATATACACATAATTAAAAACTATAATTTCAATTAACTATTTCAAATTAAATAAATTTAGCATTATTTATTTATATGTTATAGGCACGCACTTGAGTGTGAAAGAGTACATGTAATAGATTAATCAGCAGGTTTTCTGTTCCCACCCTCTAAATATTCCATCAACAATTTAGTACGCGAGTGACCAAGAAAATTCGGCATGTTGTACAACAAGTAAAAATTAAGAGAAAATGTATTACTGTCGATAACTATTATTTTGTATTTTTTCACCTGTGCCCTCTAAAGCTGACTAGAAATTTACACGAACCAACGAAAAGTCACAATTCACTACAGCCAAGTATTAAAAGAATAATATTACTGTCCAAAATTATAAAGTTGAGTTTTCTATCGATACTTATATATTAGATAATTGCAAAAAAAGATAGACCACTAACTTTATATGTCTAATAAGTTTATCTCCCCACAGAGTAAGTTAGAATCCAACGCCATTCTACTCGCGCTTTAAGCATTTCCAACGTGTACTTCATTTTTGTGTAAAACACAAAAATAAAGTACATTTTTACTCCAATGGAACTCTCTATATAACACTAATATTGTGTTGATTAGCAGAGATACTCTAGATATAGAGTACACACAATTTTCAACACAAAACACGTGTTGTACTTATAATTTATTTAAATAAAAATATTTTAATTATATTTAAATATTGATTTTCTTATAATAATAAAATAAAACTAATATTAATTTCCTATTATTTATTTATATTTCCGTGTTAATTTAAAATTATAATTAAATAATGGTAAGTTTATAATTTAGTAAATATTAATTATTATAATTTATTGATATTTTTAATTATTATAATATAAAGTTTAATCTAGGAATTTGATTTTTAGAGTAGAAATATAGTTAATGGGCTGGAGTGAAAATTCGTGTCGGAAGTAGAGTTATGGGTTAGGGTAAAATCACTGTAGCAACTGTAATATTGTGCAGAATCAACTATATTTTCATGTTGCGGGTTGGAGATGCTCAGTACTGAGTCGGCATCCAATGAAGTAAGGTTCGACACATTTTATCTAAAAGAGTGAATGAAAAATCTACAATATAATGAGCTACAAATCATAAATCGATATATATAATAACTTGAAAAACATAAATTTTTTCATTAATACTTGTCCTGCCAAAAAGTCAAGCCGCCACCATGTTCTAGGGTCGAAAACGCAATTAACGATTAGTCCCATCACACGCATGTTATCTTTCTCTAGCCTCAGAATCCCTATAAAACCCACCCCAAGGGTAACAACATACAACAGAAATCCCAAACATTATTAACACAATGCAACGACGTTCTTACACAAGTAATTACCTCTTTCTTTTGTCAGCGATCACGTCATTCGTGATCTTATCGTCCCTCATAAGCTACTCATCAGCGCAAAACTGTGGGTGTGCACCAAACTTGTGCTGCAGCCAATATGGGTATTGTGGGACGGGCGACCCGTATTGTGGAACGGGTTGCCGGTCCGGCCCGTGCTATGGGTCGACGGGCGGCGGGTCGGTAGCCAGCATAGTGACTGATGCATTCTTTAACGGTATTATTGGTGGAGCAGCGAGCAGTTGCGAAGGGAAAAACTTCTATACTCGATCTGCTTTTCTAAACGCGGCCGGGCAGTTCGGTGCATTCGGTACCACGGGTTCGAACGACGATCGAAAACGTGAGATCGCAGCCTTCTTCGCTAACGTCGCCTCATGAGACCTCACGTGAGTCAACTCTTCTTTGGCTTAATTAATTTTTTTTAGTCCTATATTTTGGGGAGTAAGTGACATTTCAACAACACTTAAAAAATTAATTACACGACAATAAGTTTGGAAATTAAAGTATTTCAAGACATGCAAATTAAATTGTTTCAATTTCAAGATAATAAGTTTCAGAAGTAACTCAATTTTAGGACATTGAGTTTCAAAATTCTGGCGTTAATTGTCGTCGCTTCAATTTAATTTAATTAATTGTGCTCCTAATATACATGAATGATTAATTCTCTTTTTTTTTTTTCTTTTTCACTATTTTATTTGGTTACAATCTAATTTTGTTGAGGAGATCTGAGTACCGCAAGCAGATCTCTCGATTTTGAGCTTTTTTAATCTCCGAAGTCGTCATCACCTCCATCGATCCTCCAAGTATGTTGCAACCTAAATCGCCCTCTTCGACACTTTGCTTTCATCTATTACTGATCATGTGTGGACGACATACTGAGATCATGAATTTTCTTAAAATCAAATGTCGAAAGGGTGATTTAGCTTACAACACATCTTGGAGATCGACGGTAGGTGATTGTAGCATCGGAGATTGAAAAGAACTTAAAATCGAGAGATTTGCTACAATAGTTAGATCACGGTAATGTGGCACCATGGCAAATATCCTCTATTGAGATGTTAATAAGTCGACAAATGTTTAAAAAAAGCTTTATTGAATTTGACGGAGCAATATTTACCGATACGGGCGCATGAAATTGTCTGTCCCAATTTTTGTATCCCACCCTATGTCCCAAAATACAAAAATTTAAAAATTAATGATTCTTACTGATACAGAAAAATATAAGATATGGATATCATTTTGATCATCACAACATAACGAATAAATTGGTGATGTTTATATGTTTTTATCATATATATATTACATAAAATAATAGTGATTTTATATTTGGTAAATTGTGGAATTAAAATAATTTAAAAATAGTGAGAAATCTGCTAGCCCCAAGATCACAAATTCAACGATTTCATCTGCCGATACGGGTTAGCAGGTTTAAGAATAAATAATATGTTGCTTTCATTATAGATGTACCTTCTGGCATGATGTAATATGTAAAATACATATTGTTGTAAGAGAACTAATAATCTCATTAGTCATTTATATATTCTCTCATTTCATCGTCAAACAAATAGGGTTTTGCTACATAAACGAGATCAACAAGCAAACGTACTGCGACACGAACTTCCCCCAGTACCCTTGCGCATCGGGCAAGCAGTACTATGGACGGGGCCCACTTCAGTTGACGTGGAACTACAACTATGGAGCTGCGGGCCGCGACCTCAACTTCAACGGGCTGGGCGATCCCGATGCTGTTTCCCGAGACCCGCTCCTCGCATTTAGGACCGCACTTGGTATTGGATGAGAACGTGCCACGGCCCGATAACGTCTGGACAGGGCTTTGGCGCCACCATTCGGGCCATTAATGGGCCCGTCGAGTGTGATGGAAGGAATCCAGCTACTGTGACTTCGAGGGTGAATTACTACACCCAGTATTGTCAGCAGCTTGGCGTTAGTCCCGGAAATATCTTCGCTGTTAGATATACGTGGAGAAAGATAATTTCGGGGGTGAAGTAGTAGTAATAAGCAATAATAAATAAGAGAGCTTAACATACGTATATGAATAAGATGTTTTAGGCATGTTGTCGTGTGCCCATCTAATAAATAAAGTGATGTGATGTACACACATTGATGAGTGTGTACATTTTGTACTATTTTGCGGTAATTTTAATTAAATAAACAAAAAAAATCTCATTAACAAAATAAACGTAAAACGAATACCATTAATAAAATAGAAATATTCGTACTCGTATTCTGGGGCAGGTGGTCGCGGCGAGGAGGCGGGCAGCGGCGCGGCGGCGCGGCGGGGTGGCGCGGGTTGGGGGTGGCGGGGAGCGGCACGTCGGACGGGCAGCGGGCCGGGTGGGGCAGCGGGGCGCGGGCTGGGGCAGGTGGTCGCGGCGAGGAGGCGGGGCAGCGCGGGGCGGCGCGGGGCGGCGGGGGCGCTGAGTCGCGGCGGGGGCTGAGATCGCGGCGGGGTCGTGAAGGCGACAGCCGGCGGGTAAAGGCGGCCGGTGAGGGGTGGCGTTGGCGTCGGCGTGCAGCAGCGGATCGTCGTCTCGTCGTCGCCGCCGTCGTCTCGTTTCGTCGTCGTCTCGTCTTCTTCGTCGCGACGATGGTTTTAAGATAACAGATCTAATTCGTACTCTGGAGCGTGCCCTAACTCGTACTCTTGGAATACGAGTTACTCTAACTCGTACTCCAGGAGTACGAATATTGCTATTTTATTAATGGTTCTCTTATTTCGTTTATTTTGTTAATGATGTTTATTTTTTGGTTATTTAATTAAAAATACCCTATTTTGCACGAGATATTGTGTAAAAGCAATAAAGTTTATAAGAAACTTTCATGTCAAACCATTAATATTAGCCTAATCTTTATGTAAAACTGAATTTCCATTTTTTTCCTTTTTAATGCAATTTAGATATATCAAATAAAAAAAAACTCAAGTCTTTAAGGAGCAAATAGAAAAAAAAAAAAAAAAAAACATTTAGTACTTTTTTGGGCAAACAATTTTCTCAGTCCCCAATGTTTGGAGCATGAGCGTTTCAAATCCCTCGTATTCCGATGTGAGTCCTCATATTACTAATTTTGGACCGTTTTGATCCTCCGATTAACTTAATAACTCATTTACACAAAATCTAACATGTGATAGCACAAGATCTCCTCTCATTCGACTTACATCCTCATAACTTCTTCGACTTGAACGGAAGTGACCATCATTACACATAACATTGATGGAAGGTTTGACGACCTTGAACTCGAGTTAAATATGTACTGACTTTCGTGTGCGTTTAAGTCGAAGAAATGATGAATTATGAGGTGTTATCTCGAATTACAGGAAATCACGAGCTCTCACGTGTTAAATTACGTCAAAATTATAGATTAAGTTAATCGGGGGACAAAAGTGGCTCAAAATCGATAACATTGGTGACTAAAGTGCATATCGAAATATGGGGACCAGAAACGCCTACGCCTCTCAATCATTGGGAATAAAATTATTAGTCCCTTTTTATTAAAAAACGAACGAATATTATTAACAGATATCAGCATCTATCAAATTATACATGGCTTGAAAAGGCGAGGAACAAACTTCTACTACATAATTTTCTCAAAAAGCGAATGGAACCGCGACAAAAAGTCATCACATAATTAGCAACAGATATTTCCGACCACAAAACATTTGGATCGAGTTTCCGTCTCAAAATGTTTGACACCAAGTTTAATTTGCGACGGACACTAGGTCGCAATTTTCTGACGGAGATATGGTTGCATAATCTCGAGACAGAAATTAGGTCGCAATTTTACTTGTCCACTCTCTCTCTCTGTCACTCTCTCTCTCTCTCTCCTTAACCTTTTCATTTTCTTTTTTGGTGGCGAAGAATTGGTGAGGCGGTGCGAGGTGGTTTTAGGTCTTCTCGGGTGTGACTACCACGCGAGGTCAGATTCCGACAGGCACGTGTCTGTGCTAAGACGCTCGTCGAAGGGCAAGGTGAGGCGCTAGGTAGTTAGCAATGACAAGCGGCGAGGTGCTAGGGTGCTTGGCTGGGATCTCGGCATTGGGCCGCTTTCTTTTATTAATTTATGTTGTTCCTCATCCTTCTACGACATATATTTAGTCGGAAAATTACGATGAACTGCCCCTCATCGTAAAACGTCCATCGCAAAATTTGTGAGGGAATTAGCGACATGACCTTCTTCCGACCACAACTGAACAACTAATCTATTCCCTCGCAAAATGGCTGTAAGCAGCTGATTTAAGAAGGCATCGCCATCGCTAGTACCATCAGAACTGTTGGTAGGTGGCCTTGATGTCGGACCCACATGGTCTTGACCATTCAAAGGAAAAAGCATTGAATGAAAAAGGTGCTATTCATCTATCAGGCGCCGAGTTATTAGATCAAATGAGACGGCTGTACATTTTTCTTCTATTCTCACGGGCAAATGAGGCAAACACTTCTCTATAAATAGCCTCGTTCGCAGAAGAAGAAAAATCACCACAACCACATCAGATCTTCTCGTCTCTGGTCATTTTCTATAGCCTACTCTTAATATTGTTGTAGCTATTTTATATCACGTCAGTGTACGTGTCTGTAATCTCTCCACATAATAAAGAAGTTCTACCCTCCGGCCCGTGGACGTAGGTCATTCTGACCGAACCACGTAAATCTCGTGTCACTGTCCAAATTTATTTTTCGTCTCGTTTATTTATTATCGTCATTTTTGGGCAAAATAATTATCGGTGATTTCCGCACATCCTAACAAGAACCAAGGGAATTAGCTAAACATTGAACTACAAAATTACTTTTACGAAACGCGAAATTATCATAATACTGCTAAATGAGTAGAGTCATAGCAATACAATCCTCCAAGATGGTAGCAATGCGGGACGAGCGTATGTCTTGTCTACGAAGCTTATTGATGACGTTAGGCAGGGAACTTCAACAATAATCCGTCGCAATTAAACCTTCATGGATCCATTTTTCATTCCAGGTAAAGCCCTCTTGAAGTATCAACTAATAGAGGAGAAATTGTAGTACACAATTCACATCTCCTTGTTGTCGCGCCACCGCTATCTGCCAACGTGCCTCCTAACTTCTATTGTTTCATAGAATCTCGTCCACCCAAGACAAGCTGCCTCATGATTGCATGACACTATTCGAAAGGAAGCTCATTCAAGATCATTATGCAAGGTGTCCAAGAAGTTTAGTTTGTCAAAACCTTTACTCGGCGGGTCCAAATGCTATCTTCCTTCAGTGTTAGTTGAACCGCTTGAATAAGATCATGCTCGGCGTTGTATCCAGCCCGGAAGCCGGCCAAGCACACTATGATGCTAGATCTTCTGCTCCTCCATGACCCATTGATTTCTTGCACACTAAATCGACCAACAACGGTTCAGGAAAGTAGAGAATTCAAAACTTATCATGCGTATTTAGCAACATGTCTTTGTCGAAGTGTCGAAGTAGCCCACTTGCGCACCAAGTGAATCGGGTCAGGAATAAACGCCATATTCCTTCAGATTCTCGACATTGAACAAATACATGGCAATCATATTCAACTTACAGATTGCACCTACACTGTAGATTCAATACAATTCCTTCTTTGAAGATCATTCAGAAATGGGTAGGAGATTGCTCCCAAGTCGCTAAGCGGAATTCCTAACCCTCGGTGACACACTCTCTTTCCAAATGAACTTCCGTGATGGGGATCTAATGATGAGCGACCTAATAATTCTTTAAGAAACATATGTGAAAGATGAAAATTTCCATGCATCCAATCGAGTAGACATACTGTATACCTGTGATGATTGAGAAGCTGAGAGCAATGAGATATCGGAATGGTAGTATGAGTAATATTGAAACTAGATATACCACTTTTTTCCGATACAGTGATAACTATCCAAGTTTTATGTGCCCTCTTAGATTCCTATAATAAACAAAAATAAAGTTTCTGTAATCAAAAACATATCACAATTTACAAGAATCTTACCATAGCAGTCGTATGGTTGTAATGATTTCCGGTGTTTTGATACAAGTCAAACATATTTTCCAGTAGTTTATGAAAATCGTTAAATGATTCTGAAGAATTAAAAGCTATCAAGAGCTTTATATTTTCCTTCAGTCATGTTGAAAAGAACATATTTGTGTCTGGATATATGTCGTTTTCATCAATATAGCCTTCGAAGCTGATTGACTATGTACCATGCATGGATCTTTATAGCTTTCTCCAACTAGCATCTTTTCGGCATGTTCCTCATCAAACCCAAAACTTTTATCATGCGTGATCGTGTGAAATGTTGGGAGTGCCATCGGAATGTCATTTCGAGAAATAGATGATTATTGCATTTGAGACGAAAGGTAAATAAATAACCGTTATGCTTAAAGTTTAGTCATTGCTTCTGCTAGATATCAGTGAACTTCTCTAAGTATTAAATTACTCAACGAGTTTGAATCTCCACTAGGTTGACCGGATTGATGATTGTGACTTGTCTTGTCGACGTGTCCAAAGTGATTGTGTCAGTTCCTTGAGAAGTGAAAGCTCGTGATAATTGATACCAAACGAATTGGGGATTATCTATATTTGTACTCTACTCGTAGACAATCGATCACATATTTTGGAATGTTAATGGTTGATTGTCAACTATAGTAGTGCACGTGGACTTTTGCATAGCTTTATTAGGATTGATTTTTCGAATGCATGGATTGACAATGAAAGATTGTCTTGGCAACGGAGTTCCGCTACCGGCTTGAGGCCATCGAGCGGGATTCACGGCCTATAGTAAATCGGGTATATGTCCCTATGATAGCTGGAAAGAAAATTACAAATTCTTCGCCCTGAACATTTTGCAATGGTGTGTGGAGGATAGTTGGTATTTGTACAGACTCAAGAGTTAGTGACTTTTTTTGCATGACTCTTACTCGACGGGGACATCAGTGGAGGGATTACATGTATGAGTATATTATATAGTTGGTCCGCGTATTAAGATTAGATTAAATTCTCAACACATGATCCGTCAGTACCAAAAGATGGATAGGTAAATCTGGATTCCTTCCAGTGCAAGATTGAGACGAAACAAGATGGCCGGGCTTAAAAAGGACTACAAATGATGTTCTCCGTCGAAATATATACATAAGTAGTTGGAATCTTTGTTTTGTTATTTGATAAAATTTTTAAATACTGTGAGGGTAAAATTGGTTTATACCATTACTTAATTAAATGGTACTTGGATATATATATTTACCTAAATAGATATTCGAAATTATTTAATATTAGATATTAATATATTCCTAAACTTTTATATTAAATAATATTGATTTTTCGAAATGATTTTGGAAATAATATCTTTTGTATATTGAAAAGATTGATCCCGCCTGAAAGGTCACGTGGCTATGAGGTTAAGAGATCGAATCATACCTCTCACATTCCTTTGAGAAGTCCCCATGGGCCTAAGGCCCATGACTATCATTGTTCGGTGGTTTGAGACGTATCCATCTTACCCCGGGGATTAGTCTCACATCTGGAGTGTGCGGCGGTTAGCCCATAGCCGGGTTGTATGGGGATACCTCGGGACCCTAAAAAAAAAAGATTTGATCTTTATATTTTAAAAGAAGAGGAAATCTAAAGGAGGTAATTCCTCACCACTTAGTTTAAACTCGATTGAAATCTATAACTACTTAAGATGTGATGTTCGAAAATCACTATTATCTTTTGAATAAAATTCGAAAAATATTAAACTCGGAGCCTCTCTCTCTCTCTCTCTCTCTCTTCTCTCTCTCTCTCTCTCTCTCTCTCTCTCTCTCTCTCTCTCTCTCTCTCCCTCCCTCTCTCTCTCTCTCTCTCTCTGCGTGGTCGAAATCTCCTCTAGCAATCCGAGGGAGATTGTCGACTGGACACACCGGGGGTTCAGCGTGACATGCATGCCAAGATCAATTGTTGTTGCTTCCTATTCGGTTAAGCTGTAATGGTTTGGCCCCTTAACTTTGAGCTCTAAGCCTGTTAACGTCATCTGTGTTCTACGTTTATCAGAATGAACCTAGGAACGGGACGCCAGAAATTTTAAATTCCGCACGTTCCTGGAGAACACAGATTTCGGAAATCCATCGGCCAAATGCCAACAAAACTTTTAGAAAACCACCCTTCACGTTTTTTTAGTCCATAGCAAGCTTATACATGACTACAAGATATATTTCTTACGCCATACTTTTGACTATATGAGAAGACCAAGCACCACGAGCTCACTTTTTCCATTCATATTTTCCCACTCACGCTCGAATTTGAACAATGTATAAATCAATTCGCTTTGTAATCGGAAATTCGGAGGTCATTGGTATCTATTTAGGCAAGTATTGTTTCTACTTTGTACTCGTTAGGGTTGTGTACTACAGATTTGAAGAATGCTTGTGGGTTATGGTTTGTTCTGGTGCTGCAGAGTTAGTTTTTTTTATTCTATTTGAATTCTCTATGTAGCTATTACTTGTCTAAAATCATTATTGTCTTTTTTTTCGATCCATTATCCGAATTTTCCCCTTCCAAATAGGGTTCGCCGTGGGAGTGAAGCAGCAAAGAGTACGTCCAAAAGATGCAATGGGTGTTGGATGCTTATACAGGAAGGGAGGAACTTATCGAATGATAGTGATTAGAGGAGGATGCTTTATATTACAACAATTGATTTGATTTTCACTTGCTTGATTGATACAAATGCTAAGGTCTCATTCCCTATTTATACAAGTAGCACCTCCTTAAGGTGTGGTTAATATTTAACCAACACCACACCAATCTAGAATTTTTTTACGATAATATCTAGGTTCTATAGGTTTCAAAATGCTTACATGGATATCTCTAAATATCCATGAGTTTTTTAGAATTTTGGGCTAATAATTCTCTTGGTCCAAATTCAAAATCCTCCTCTTATATGTCCAAGCCCAAATCAAGTTATATTTTCAACACCCCCCCCCCCCCCCAAAACTTGATTGGTATTCCGAGCAACTTCATAGTAGAATGGGGTCCTCATTCTTCAATGGCTTGTTAAAATATCGGCTACTTGATCCTCACGTATTCCAGCTTCACTTCCTTCCATGTAATGCGCTCTCTTCGGTCATGGCTGGCTGGATTCTTAGCTAATGTTATTGCCGATCGTTCACCCCAGATAATCTTGATTGGCTCCTTTTGTTGCATTTCCAATTCCTTAACCTTGTTTCTCTTGCGAGGGTACTTGTTGATTCCTAAGTTCCAAGCTCTTGGTGCATTTTCCAATCCATCGAGCGCATTCTTCAACTTCATAATCTTATTATTCTCTTTTGTCACTTCATACTTCGTGTACGTATCTTTCTCGAGAACTCCATCCATGAGGGAAGATTTAATATCCATTTGTTATATTCTCTCATATTCTCGTCATAGTTGATATCTGCTTCTTGACTGTAGCCTTCACGCACTAAACTTGTTGTATTTCTTTCAGCTTCTCCTTTATGCCATACTTGAATTGGTTTTTAACTCCCACATGTCAGTTTATTGACATCTTTAATTTTCTCATCCATGATATCTTCCTCGTCCTTAGCGTTTTGAAACCTCATCCGTCCACCATCTGCAAAGAGACAAATGAGACTTTTATTGTTTCGATTTTCAGTTACCTTGGGTACTTCTTGTTGGCTCTTGCGGTGTGAAACCCCCTCAATCGAGTTTTCGTCTTCTCCAAATCCCACAGGGGGTAATCCTAGTAGAGTATTGACCTCTTTCTTGTCTTCTCTATCTTTGGTTTCTCCATGCTAATTTCTTCAATGTATGGAATACTCTCTTCCTCTTCTTCGTTGATTATCACATCTTGACGGAGAATGTTATGCTACCTTCCACCAGGATGTTATGCTCTTTTTCAAAATCAAAAATCATCACTCACTAACTCATTAAACTCCATAAACATGCTTCTGTCCCACTCTTGCGATTGCTCCCACCAGTGTCCGAGTACCACTCATTCATTCGCCTATTTCGATATCCTTGTGGGCTAGTAGTAGAATCCCTTCTTCTTGAATTTTCTCTTCAATGCGTAAGCTCTCTCTTCGACTTTATTGATCTAGGGGCTCGACATCGGAAGCGTAATGTCAGAATCTCTGACAATTATAACACTTTATATGCGATTTGTCATGCCTTGTTTGTGAGTTACCTCTTCAGTATCCTCTTGTTGGATAATCATTTCCTTGATGATTATCGTGGCCATCGTTGTTGGGACTCAACCTCATTCGTATCTGTGTTCATTGCCTCCGCCTCATACTCCACTATGACCTCGCATTAGCCTCGTCCGTGATATTTTCCTTCATTTCCATTCTTTAGTACAATCAACTCGAAGCTTTAGTAGTTGTTCGACAATCCCTTCCTTCTTCTTTTCTTCTCTTCATGGGCTTGCAGGAGCCCAATAGTTGCTCCATCATATTTCTTTTAGATCCTTAATTTCTTCTATGATGGCTACGATGTGCTCAAATTTCGAGTCTAATGAGCGAAGAATTTTCTCCATGATTCAGCCATCATCAAGTTTCTCTCCATTTCTTTTTAGTTAATTAGTACTGTTAATACTCTCGAGAAGTAGTCTGTCACAACTTTATCATGCTTCATATGCAATGCCTCAAACTCGGCTCTCAAAGTTTGAAGACGTACCTTCTTTACTCCGCTCCTTTATACAAGGTCTGAAGCTTTTCCCATGCTTCCTTAGCGGTCGTTGCTTCTGATACCTTCTCGAAAGCATCGTCGTCCAATCCTTGATAGATCAGAAAGAGAGGCTTTCTTTTCCCTCTTTCGCAATTCTTTGAGTTTGAGATTGACCTTCTTCTTTCTCCGACTCGATGTAGCCTTTCTCTACGATATCCCATACGTCTTGTGATCCAAGGAGCGCCTTCATCTTGATACTCCAATTGTTGTAGTTGCTCTTGTTGAGTGCCGGAATTTGGAAGGGAACCATGCCGCTCGCCATCGCCTTAGGATCTTCTAGCTCTGATACCACTTTGTTGGAAATATAATTGCTCTGATACCACTTTTGTTGGAAATTAGGACTTATAAAGGAAGGGAGGAACTTATCGAAGGATAGTGTTTAGAGGAAGAGGCTTTATATTACAACACTTGATTTGATTTTCACCTATTGATACAAATGCTAAGGTCTCATCCCCTATTTATACTAGTAGCACCTCCTTAAGGTGTGGTTAATATTTAACCAACACCACACCAATCTAGAATTTTTTACGATAATGTCTAGGTTCTATAGGTTTCTAAATGCTTCCATGGATATCTCTAAATATCCATGAGTTTTTAGAATTTTGGGCTAATAATTCTCTTGGTACAAATTCACAATCCTCCAATATATGTCCAAGCCCAAATCAAGTTTATATTTTCAACAACTGGGATGTGTGGGAAGCAAATATTTGGAATTGGTGTTATTTTGCGATGAGATAGAACAGATTTTGCTCAAGACTATAATAATCGAATGAAGCTCTCAGATGTCACTTAATATTTTTTTTGTATCTACAAACTGTAAGAGAGATGATTGGAGGAGATTAACAATTCTTACTTCTCACTCTATTACGTTGACACATGCATATATTTATAATACAATCTTACAAATACTACTAAGCTTTCTATGGTCAAAAGCTCCTATTAATTCCTTGCTTATTTTACTCCACTTGTCTTGCATGTTTTCTTCCTCAAAACATGGGATAATTTTAATCCTTTGTCTTCTCCATAATTATGGTTCTTGTCTACTTGTTTTCTTCCTTAAATCATGTTGTTGTGTCTTCTTGTTTTTTATGCATTGAGATTACTTAACAAATTCCTCCCTTAAGCTCATTGCCTTCGGTCTTCCATCCCGAGCATCTGCTTCAAATTCTCGAACGTACTTATTGGTAACGGCTTCGTGAAATATCTGCAACCTGATCCGAACTCACGACGTGTACCATCTTCACTGCTCCATTTTTACGTGCTCTCGAATAAAATGAAACCGCGTATCGATATGTTTGCTCCTCTCATGATGGACTGGATTTTTCGCCAACTCGATCGCTGACTTATTATCCACACGAATTTCGGTTGGCTCGACTTGTTGAAGATTCAGCTCAAGCAATAAGTTTCTCAGCCAGATTGCGTGACAAACACACCAAGATGCTGCCACGTATTCTGCTTCACAGGTTGATAGAGTCACGATTCGGTTGCTTCTTTGACAGCCACGTGAATGCCGTGCTTCCTAGGTAAATACGTAGCCACCCGTACTTTTGCGATCATCGATATCTCCACACCAATCACTGTCCGAATATCCGATCAGTTTGCCGTTGCTCGCCTTTGAATAGAATAGACCTAGTGATTGTGTTCCTCGAATGTATCGGAGAATTCTCTTGATCGCCTTTAGATGTGACTGCCTCGGGATCTCCATATAGCGGCTAACGATTCCAACGCTATAAGCGATGTCGGGTCTCGTGCAAGTTAAGTAGCGCAAACTTCCCACGAGACTACGATATTCGGTTGCGTTTACTCCTTGTCCTCCCTCAAACTTGGATAGCTTTATTCCAAGTTCCATCGGTGTAGCTACCGGCTTGCTTCCTCCATTTTATTTTTCTTTAACATGTCCTTCGCATACGCTTCTTGTGATACGAATATTCCCGTACTTCTTTGCTCGACTTCGAGACCAAGAAAATATTTCATTAGTCCCAAGTCCGTCATCTCGAACTCCTTCGTCATCGCCTTTTTGAAGTCGTTGATTGCTTTCTCGCTGCTCCCCATGAAAATGAGATCATCGACATAGAGAGCGACGATGATCATTTCACCTCCTTCTCTTTGACGTATAACGCATGCTCGAACGGACATTGCTCGAATTTGTTCCTTTTGAAATACCCATCGATCCGAGTGTTCCAAGCTCGCGGTGCTTGCTTCAGCCCATAAAGCGCTTTCTTTAATTTTAGCACTTTGTCTTCTTCTCCCAATTTTGAATATCCTGGCGGCTGCTCCACGTAGACTTCCTCCTCAAGCTCGCCGTTGAGAAAAGCAGACTTTACGTCCATTTGATAGATTGGCCAACTAAGTTGTGCAGCTTGGGCAAGGAGCAGACGGATTGTTTCCATTCTTGCAACGGGAGCAAAAACTTCGTCGTAATCAATTCCTGCTCGTTGTTTGTAACCCTTAGCCACCAATCTTGCCTTGTAACGTTCAATTTTCCTTGAGCGTTGATTTTCTTTTTATAAACCCATTTTACTCCTATGGTTTGTGCCCCTGTGGCAATTCCACCAGCTTCCAAGTGTCATTTTTTTCAATCGCCTTGATCTCCTCGTCCATCGCCATTTTCCATCTCTTGTCTCTTACGGCTTCTTCGAAATTGATTTGTTCCGAGTCGGCCAGTAAACAGACTAGGTGAACCTGTTCGGTTGTTTCGTACAGGTCCTGCATGCTTCGCATCCTGGGCTGTCTTGGCTCGTCCTCCTCGATATTTTCTTGAGATGAAACTGAGACGGGCGTTGGTGCAACACTCAATGGTTCTCCAGGCGTTGTATTTTTTTCAACGTTCCAGCCCCACGAACTTTCTTCGTCCACTCGGACATCTCGACTTACTATCACCTTTTATTTTCTGGGTCATACAGTCGGTACGCCTTCGTCTTCTCATCGTACCCAATAAAAACAAGCTTTCTACTTTTGTCGTCCAGCTTGGTTCTTTTTTGGTCAGGCACATGTGCATACGCCACGCTTCCAAAATTTTGAAGTGCACTACGGTCGGTTTCAGGCCACTCCATGCTTCTTGTGTGTTGATCTCGAGGTTGTGATGTGGGCATCGATTTTGAATATACACAGCACATTGTACCGCCTCGGCCCAGAACTCCTTTGGCATCTCTTTGCTTTTTCAACATTGATCGAACCATGTCGAGTATGGAACGATTTTTCCTTTCAGCCACGCCATTTTGTTGAGGTGAATACGGCGCGGTGAGGAATCTCCTGACGCCCTGTTCTTCGCAAAAAGCTACAAAAGCACCCGACATGTATTCTCCACCTCGGTCTGAACGGAGCGCCTTGATTTTCGAACTTG
This sequence comes from Craterostigma plantagineum, assembly GCA_027422505.1. Classification (NCBI taxonomy): domain Eukaryota; kingdom Viridiplantae; phylum Streptophyta; class Magnoliopsida; order Lamiales; family Linderniaceae; genus Craterostigma; species Craterostigma plantagineum. The sequence continues at coordinate 20,885 of JAPQWV010001432.1, read as the reverse complement.
TCGCATTCTCGACCAAGGTCTTGAATTTTTTAAATGTTTCCAGCGCCTCAGATTTTTCCTTCAAGAAATACACCCACGTTTTCCGCGAGTAATCGTCGATGAATGTGATGAAGTATCTTTTTTCGCTAAATGATGCTGGCGTGATAGGTCCGCAAATATCGGTGTGTATAAGCTCGAGCGGTTTGGTTGCTCGATATTCTGCATGCTTCTGAAACGACGTCCGCGTCTGTTTGCCAATCACGCAACTTTCGCAAAGTTTCTTTTCTCCCTCTATCATCGGCATCCCGTGCACCATGCCTTTCTTGGAGAGCTCCTTCAGTCCTCCGTAGTGTAAATGCCCAAAACGCATATGCCACAAATGATCTTTGTCCGGCAAGTCAACTTGCAGACATTTTTCTTGTATCGTCTTCAGGTTGAGTTTGAACATTCGGTTCCTTTCCATCTCGACCCGTGCGATCAATTTGCCATCTTTATTCCTTAGTTGTAGCGAGCGGTCCTTCATGAAGACCGAACATCCTTTTTCAAGCAACTGTCCCATGCTTAGATGTTTGTCTTCAAGTCTGGTACGAAATAAACGTCCTCGACCGATCCTTGTTTACCATCGTTTGGGAGAAACATATTTTCCCACGGCCTTCGACTTTGATTTTTGATGCGTCGCCAAAAGAAAACATGTCCGTCATCGATATTCTTTAAATCGATGAAGAGATGTTTGTGCCCGCTCATGTGATTGCTAGCACCGGTGTCGAGATACCACACCATGTCGCTGCCCGGATTTTTATCCTCGAGCGCCATTAAGAGAACGCCATCGTCTTTTGGCTCTTCTTGTGCGAGTAGGTTCGCATTTTCTTCCACCTTCTTGTTGGACCAACAGTCCTTCGCAAAGTGCCCGAACTTTCCGCAATTGTAGCATTCAACGCTCGTTCGATTTGAGCGGCCGCCACGTCCTCGTGGTCGACCCCGTCCTCTCCAATTTTGGTTGTTGTTTTGTCCTTCCTTTTCGTGATTGTAGCCTCGTCCTCGGCCTGTGCTTTGACTGAAACCACGTCCTCGTTGGCCACGTCCTCTTCCTCGACTGTGGTGTGTATACAGCGCCTTGTCGTCATTAATGGACAATTTCGTCTGTAGGGCCTCGTCTAAAGACTCCTGCTTCTTCTTTTTCTTGCGCTGCTCGTGGGCTTCGAGCGAACCAGAGAGTTCATCGACCGTCATTTTTCAAGGTCTTTGGATTCTTCAATTGCGCACACCACGTTCTCGTACTCGTTCGTCAGGGATCGCAAAATTTTCTCAACGACTCGGGCATCAGTTAGGGCCTCGCCGTTTCTCTTCAACTGGTTCACGATGGTTTGCACTCTCGTTATATACTCCGAGACGCCTTCCCTCTCTTTCATTTTTGTCATTTCGAACTCGCCACGAAGAGTCTGCAACCGTACTTGCTTTACTCGATCCGCACCTTTGTACGCTTTTTCCAGCGTCTCCCATGCATCCTTCGATTTTTCGGCCTCGACTATTTTTTCGAAACCGGCCTCATCTACCGATTGGTAGATGATATAAAGTGCGGTCTTATCTTGTTTGCGGGATTCCTTCAATGACTTTAGTTGGGCTGCCGTGTACCCGTCTGTATTTCGGGTTCGGTGTATCCGTTCGCGACTATCTCCCCACGAGTCTTGAGACTGGAGCAACACCTTCATTTGAATGCTCCACTTATCGTAGTTGAATTTGGTGAGCTTCGGAATCGGCATTTGACCAGCGGTTGCTCCCATTGTTGCCATCGGCTCTGATACCAATTGTTATTTTGCGATGAGATAGAACAGATTTTGCTCAAGACTATAATAATCGAATGAAGCTCTCAGATGTCACTTAAATTTTTTTTGTATCTACTAAACTGTTAAGAGAGATGATTGGAGGAGATTAACAATTCTTACTTCTCACTCTATTACGTTGACACATGCATATATTTATAATACAATCTTACAAATACTACTAAGCTTTCTATGGTCAAAAGCTCCTATTAATTCCTTGCTTATTTTACTCCACTTGTCTTGCATGTTTTCTTCTCAAAACATGGGATAATTTTAATCCTTTGTCTTCCATAATTTATGGTCTCTTGTCTACTTGTTTCTTCCTTAAATCATGGTGTTGTTGTTAGCTAATAATCTCAAGCAAAATACAAAACACAAAACTACAAAAACAGAAAATAAAATTCAACCACAGCAGCCAAGCAGCCGCATGAAATCTTGAACAAAGTCACATCCAAGCAAATTATTTTGGACTACAAAAATGTCAAAAGATATAGCCGTAATATTGATACGTTCTTATCTTTAGTCCAAAAAAGGGTACCCATATGTAATAAGTATATATATATATGCATGTAGTATGAATGAGAAGAGTGGGAGAGGAAAAGGAAAAGCAGATGTAATGAGTGAAAAAAGGTCTGAGACGTGTAGTGAAAAAAAGGGAGAAAAGGCTCATGTATTAGAAAGCAAAAGCTTTGTCCCTCTGTTTGAAAAATCGTCTCTCGCCATTTGTTCCTCCCCTCACACATAAATTATTGTTTTTCTACAAAAATAAAACAACAAAATGGTATCAGAGCTGATGGTGTCAACGGAGCCGACAGAGCCAGTGGTGATGCTGAAATTACCAGGTGTTGGAATGCACTCCCGCCCAAAACTCACCGAAAATAATTACGTACGGTGGAGCGCCGAGACGAGAGCGTTACTGAAATCAGAAGGCTTATGGGAAATAGTCGAAGATGGATATTCACCCAATACGAAGGGGTATACAAGGCCGCAAGGAAAGACGTTGCGAGTCGCCGCCATAGAAAATAGTCTTGCGCTCGTCGTCATCCGCAAAGCGGTTAGAATTTACTGGTGCTAGAGTGATAGGTGCAACAACAAACGCCAAGGAAGCCTGGGATCTGTTGGAGAATGCGTACAAAGACGCCGATTACACCAACCAAGTTCAGCCACAAAAACAGGGCGAACTTGCAACGACGAAGGAGGACGACAAGAACGTTGAAGGCGAACCCGTACGAGAAAAAGTAGCTCGTGACGAGGAGAGTAAGCGTGATAAAGATCACGCTGAATCGGTGGTGGAAAAGAAAAAGATGAATCACCGCCTATCGCCGAGAAGGAAAAAGAAGGCGGAGCGTCAAAGAAAGACGCCGGTGAAGCCACAAAGAGGGAAGAAAAATCTCCAAAGGCCGAGGAGGCCGTGAAAGAAGAGAAAACGACTGAAGCAGTCGTGAAGTAATAAAAGAAAATATCACTCATGAAGTATCCACCACCACTCCACCAACGGAAACTTCCTACGAGGCGGAGCCCTCAAAGTTCGAGAAAGAGGAAGCGGTCGAAGAAACGCCGCCACGACAACCACCTGAGAAAGTCGAGGAGATCGACGTGAAGGCATCGGAGAATGCCCAGGAGAAGGAGAACGAGGTCGACGACGCCATGCACACGTCGAAGGCGAACGTAAAAGCCATAGAGACGCATGAGACAGTGTCGAGAAAGGCGTTGAGGCGGTTGAAGAGACAACCAGCATGCTAACGAAGCCATGCGAAGAGGAGAACCAGGAGCGCGGCGTGAAAGAGACGACCGACGCAGCCACGATGAAGGTCCTGCGACATGTAATCGAAAAGTCGCTAAACAAACTAATGGAGAACCTATCAAGGTCAGCCTACCAACAAAGACCACGCTCACGAAGAAAAAGTACGTGAAAAAGACAAAGAAGTGAAGGAATGGATCAAGGCGAGAGACAGCCTTGAGGTCTACATAAACAACTTGAAAAATCGAAGCAACGACACGTACAAGCTTGCCAGAAAATTAGAAGCGGACGAGAAGGACGAAGTCAAGACGACGACCAAGGAGACCCTCGAGGCGATAGACGATAACCAAAATCTGAAGAAAAAGAGAACGGCGAAAATCGCAAAGAAGTCGCGGAGGAGGTCGTAAATAAAAGCGATGTGCTCAAGAACAACGAGACGGAGAAGTACATGGTCGTCACCATGGAGGAGATTAACAAGAAGGAGTACGAAGGATTCGATACGTCAGATTCTGGCGATGAGCCGACGAGCCTGCTGATGGGCTACGTCACGAGGATGAAGAATGAAGAGAAAAATATTTATTATATCAGCGATAAGAAGCTGATGATCACGAGGTTGATGAGATTCGACAATGATATATTATTTATGCAGGAATGTTCGAAAAGAAGAACACGTTAGAAGAAACCAGCCAAAAGGCGAAGCTGGTCCAAGAAGGAAAGTTGACGGTCGAGCATGATCCGAAAAGAAGAGGGACAGCGAAAGCACGTACTGACGGTGAAAAGGCATATAAAGCAGCTCGAGAAGTAAGTATTGAAGCGAAGTGTTCGAAGGCAATTATGACGGCAAGTGGCGAGCCACCACGTACGACAGACGAAAAAGAGTTAAATTTAAGGAAGGTTGAAAGACCGAAACGATTTGAGCTTAAGGGGGGAATTTGTTGAATAAGCTCAAATCAAAAAAAAAAAAAAAAAAAAAAAAAAATAAAAGAACAATAAAAAAAAGGAAGTCATACGAAATATTCGAAGCAGCAAAAAATGACCTTTGGGAAAGAAAAAATATGAAGACGAAAAGAAGAATCACGTGTGGGAGGAAAAGTCAAGATAAAATATTTGAGAAAGAAAAATATGAAGAAGACAAAGAACAAATCTATCTCCCAACAGCCTAAATCTACGACTAGAATTATGATATGATTGCTTAGTTATCCTCTGTCTTAGTTTGTCTATATATATATACATGTATTAGTACGTTGAGTGTGGTGAGTGAGAAAAAGAGATAGAGAAGGCACAAAGTGCCGTGCGTGGGCAAGTGAGAGAAAAAGAAAAAAGCTTCATGTGTGTGAGTGTAAGTGAATAGAGAGTGTGAGAGAAAAAGGAGAAAAAAGAAAGTGCGTGATTTTGCATGCAACGAAAATAGTGAAAAAAGGGTTTTCTTGCTTTGTGTTTTGAATCAGATACAGAAGAAAGAAATAAAGAGTTTCGTTTCTCTGTGTTAAATACTTGTTCTCCTCACATCAAAGCACGTCCTCACAGACAAATAAAATAACAGTTGTGTCTTCTTGTTTTTTATGCATTGAGATTACTTAACAATTGGATCCATTTATGTGCGGATAGCTGTATATTCTCTCAAAATTAAAAAGCTCATAAGTGTTTTAAGTAAATATATACTCGGAACTCCAAAGCGACGATGGTCTCTGACCTTCAACAGATAAAACTGTTTTTCGGTGGGGATTGCAAAGTTTGCGATCAAATGTTTTGAGGACTTCGATTATCTCATGGACCAGTACTTCGCTGATCTGGTAGTGTTGCGGTGCTTCTGAGCTTCGGCGAAACAATAGCCAAAAGCAAGCGCTCTCCTGAAAAGTTATGGTTTTAGATATTTACAAAGTCACGCGAGAACTTCAATCTAAGCTACATGCGAATCAATTTCTTGCGAATATAATACTTTTGCACTTGTTTACGATTGATTGATGGTTTAGTGGGAGCATGTAGATTACGATTTAACACAACAGAGTTGCTTTAATTGCTAGATTGAAGGCCTTTTTAGAGGAAAGCTTGTGATGAAGTCAGAGAATCTGCCTTGGGATTGACGAAGAGGCGGTCCAAAACTGATGCGATTAAATCTCCTGTGGCAGATGGGACTGTTCATCCTCTAACGAACTACACAAATTAACCACGTCATGTTTGTTTGATTATGTAAAAAACTGATGATCTCGGTTCTCATGGCGTCGTATGAGCAAAAATATCTGTCTTATTTTCAGCTACCAATCAAAGCTGAAGCAACTATTCCAAGATTTCGAAAAATAAGGACAACTCGAATTCTCAGTTGGCCTCTGTTAGAATGCGCATCATGCAGGCTCTTCGGACCAGCTTGAACGGGAAATAGAAGCAGCATTGAGACCATCGCTGACGCATTTTTTCATTACATAGTCACATCAGTTGGCGGGTTTTGTTCTTCTCATAACTGTTAGCTGCCCTTGTTTTCCTCCTAGGTTGGTTTCTTTCATAATGTTATTTACTACGGATCCAAAACAAGCTCAGGATGATTGGGTTTGGATTCAAGGTCATTCACCGATTCTCAAGGAAATAGTATCGATGAAATATCGGATGGATGGTTTAAGAGATTTGAGAAGATTATATAAAAAATAAAGAGAGGGTGAGAGAGAGAGAATACTTTATTTCTACCGAGAGAAGAACAACTTGTTTATGCTCTTGAAGAATCTAAGAAGAGGGAACAAAAACTTGAATTGATGATAAGATATTTACTTAGGCTTCGGGTTCCAAATCATAAATATCCCATTAGTTCTGGAAAAAAATAAACATGATACAATATTTTTTGGTATTTGATACCATACCAATGTTTTTGGAGAATTTAGTTTTGAATGATACAATATCTTACATTGAGGTGGAGATTGTTTTGCATTTTCGATTCATAATTGGATAATACTTTAGACACATAAATTCATAGAAACATTAATATCCGCGTCTCATTGATGATATATACTCCCTACATAATAATGAGCAACGGATTTGTTACGGAATTTTCTGTGACAAAATTCATTTAGATAAGTATATTATTCGTCCAAATTTTCTACGAAAAGAACACCTATACAATCGAACACAGATATTCCATGCCAAATGACTAAATAATAATCGAGCTTTTAGATATATAATATCATGGTTACTTGAGACGATGGCAATGACAATATACTTGGGCTTTGGGTTCCAAATCATAAATATCCCATCAGTTCTGGAAAAAAATACACTTCATGATAATATATTTTTTGGTATTTGATACCATACCGATGTTTGTGGAGAATTTTAGTTTTACAATGTCTTACATTGAGGTGGAGATTGTTTTGCAATTTAAATGATCATTACGATTGATAATTGGATAATTCTTTTGACACAGAAATTCAATATTAGAAACATAATATCCGTGTTTCATTGATGATATATACTCCCTACCTGATAATGAGCAACGAATTTGTTTACGGAATTTTTTGTGACAAAATTCATTTCAGACAAGTATATTTTTCGTCCAAATTTTCTACGAAAAGAACACCTATACAATCAAACACAGGTATTCCATGCCTAATGACTCAATAAAATCGAGTTTTTAGACATATAATTTCCAGTGGCTAATAACGTAGACATAAAGAGAAATACATGTATTTCATATCTTGTTTGATTACAATGCCTCATTACATAGATGGTCTAAACAAGCCGTTGGTACTATATATAACAAGTATTTATGATAAAATCATATTTCTACCTTTGGTTTTGATTTCATTTGACTTGAGCCGTCTTCTGACTTTGTCCGATTTGTTTTTCCTTTGATAATCACTCTTCAACACTCCCCCTCAAGTTGGACTCATAGAGATCGATAGAGCCCAACTTGTTCTGAAAGTTGTGTTGTCAACCGCGTTAATGAAGATGTCTGCTAGCTGATTTTGGCTTTTGACAAATGGTGACTCGATGTATTATCTTGTACTTTTTCACGAACAAAATGGCAATCCACTTCAATGTATTTTGTCCTCTTGTGGAACATCGGGTTGGATGCTATGTGTCTCGTTGCATTTTATCGCAATATAATTGCATCGGTTCTTTGCACTCTATCTTCATGTCTTGTAATAGTTGTTTTATTCATATTAGCTCGCATGTTGTTAAAGCCATAGCACGATATTCTGCTTCAGCACTTGATCTGGCTACGACTTTCTGTTTTTGCTTTCCCATGTGACAAGGTTCCCTCCAACAAATGCAATAGCCTGTCGTGATCTTCCATCGTAGAGCTTCCTGCCCAATCACCGTCGGTGTAGCCAACAATGTCGTTGTCTTGTTTGGTCTCATCCAGATTCCACGTCCAGGTGTCCCCTTTAGATACCTTAAAAGTTTGTCTATGCTTCGAGATGACTGGACCTCGTAGCCTGCATAAACTGACTAACACAACTAACAGCAAATAAAATGTCAGGTCGTGTAGCAGTCAGATATATAAGTTTTTCTACTAATCATGAAATCGAACGATGTCTTGCAGAGGTTCTCCGTCTTCTTGATTCAATTTTTATTAGCGTCCATGGGAGTTGTAGAGGGTTTTACTCCCAACTTTCCAGTTTATTTGAGTAAATCTGATGTGTATTTTCTTTGGGAGAGAAATAAATCCTCTTCAGAATGGGCAATTCCTATCCCTAGAAAGTATTTGAGGTGTCCTAAATCTTTAATTTCAATTTTTTTTTTTGGTAGAATGAATGTTCATTTACCACGAATTCAATCATGATTACACCCACCGTATCTTAGTTAGCAATACTAATACTAATAGAGCAAACGCACTTGTAAATTTCTGATCTACGCGCCTTTCGATCTAGGCACACACTACTGATTCTCCATCGCATCTCCCGTGCTACCACTTGAAACACCTGTTCCACTGTCCTCGATCCCTTGTCATTTCTCCTTCGATTCCTCTCATACCAAATGTGGTACAGCATGGAAGTAATGACTGACACCATTATAGCACATTGCATATTCCTTTTACTACTCATCCTCCCCATCCATTCACATAGTTTGGCAAAAGTAGTAAAGGATTCAGCTCCATGTATCCAGCTATTAACTCTCTGAACCATCCCTTGGCTAAAATTACACTCCAGAAAGAGGTGCTCAATTGATTCCTCTTCGGCCGAACACAAACTGCATTTTGGATCAGTAACAGATACTCCCCATTTAGACAATCTGTCCAAAGTAAGCAGTCGTTTGTGAAGGAGAAGCCACAACATAATTGAGTGTTTAGGGATGGAATATCTGTTCCATACTGCTCGATGATAAGGGAAGGGGGATGCTACGCCCTTGAGCCATTCATACCCCATCTTAACAGAATATTTTCCATCAGGGGCCTTGTACCATATGTTACCTCTATATCCCTCTCGAAATCGCACTTTCAAAACGGTTAATTTTCTTCCAGTACCAACAAGAGTCAGCGGCCGGTTGGTACTCCCAGAAACACGATCCTCTCAGATATACCTCGTTAATCCATTTGATCCACATCGACTCACAGCCAATGCGATGTCCAGATTTGTTTACCGCAAGTGCTTCATTCCAGGTTTCACAATCTCTGATGTTCAATCCCCCCATCTTTTTCGAGCTGCAAACTTGCGTCCAGTTGATGAGAGGAAGGCTTTTACCTTGTTCATTCTTTCCCCACAGGAATTCTCTGCAAATGCGATCTACTTCCTTGGATACAGACTTCGGTAACAAAAAGATAGACCCCCAATATCCATGGGTGGCTAGTAATACCGAGTTGATCAAACAGAGCCGCCCAGCGTAGGATAAATTCCTGGTGGACAGGCAATGTAATCGAGCAGTGATTTTATCCACCAGAATTGGGCACGACTGCCGGTTCCATTTCGTAGGAGCAACCGGGATCCCCAGATACTTCATAGGATAACTCCCAAGATTGAATCCTGTTATCTGCTTAATACTCTCCATTTCTGTAGGAGGGATGCCAGCTACATACAGATTAGATTTCTGGACATTTGCTTCCAAACCCGAGGTGTCCCTGAATTTATCAAGCGCCTCCTTTATCACTTGGACAGCTCCCTTTTTGCCTTTGCAAAAGATCATGAGATCGTCCGCAAAGCAGAGATTAACCAATTCAGAGGTTTACACAGTGGATGGAATCTAAATCGGGGGTCTTTGGAAGAGAGGATCATTTTCCGCGTTAGGTATTCCATGGCTATGACAAAAAGTAAAGGCGACATTGGATCCCCTTGCCTCAATCCTCTGCCACCTTTAAAGCAACCAGCTTGCGAGCCATTTAGGGAAATGGTGTATGAGGCAGTTGACAGACATTCCATAATCCACTTGATGAACTTCATAGGGAATTTCAGCAAGCATAGCCACTCCTTGATGAAATCCCATTCGACTGTATCATATGCTTTCTTTAGGTCCACCTTCATTAGAACTCGGGCCGAAGCATTCTTCCTATTATATAGCCTCAGCAGTTCCTGAACGAGCAAGATGTTATGCACTATAGACCTCCCTTCTACAAAAGCATTTTGATTTGCATGGATTAATCTGGGAAGGATAGGTTTAAGTCTGGTGCAAATCAGTTTGGAGATGCATTTATAGATGGTATTACAGCAAGAGATAGGCCTGTAGTCTTGTGCTGTAGCCGGGTTGGGCACCTTGGAATCAGGCAAAGGACGTGCCATGATTCTCGGTAATAGTTTCCCTGTATCAAAAAATTCCAGAACTGCATCCGTAACCTGTTCCCCTATTATTGTCCAAGCATGTTTGAAGAAGCCGCTTCCATAGCCATCCGGGCCAGGGGCTGCATCCTCATGAATGGATTTCATAGCCTCAAAGATCTCCTTCCTCTCAAATGGCTGACTGAGCCTTAGTTGATCATCCAAAGTTAGTGTATAACCTTCCTCTGCCACTAACTTTTCAGGTCTGCTCCTCTCATTCCTCGCTTTGCCAACAGACCTTGAAAGAACTTAACAAAATGGCGATGGATCTCTCTCTGTCAGTGAGTATTGTTGCCTTCAGCCTCAGAGATAGACACAACTCTGTTTGTGTAGACTCTCCTTTTGATAGCTGCGTGGAAGTATGCCGAGTTTTGATCCCCTTGTCTAGCCATCGAGCTTTGCTTTTTGTCTCAAGAACTTGTCATTCGCATTGCACAGAAAAGTAAATTCTGTTCTGATAGATTCCTCTTTTGCCAGCAGGTCACTATTCAAAGGATCCTTGTGTAGATCTTGTGACATTCATCTAGTAACTCCCTTGTTTGTTCAGTCTTCTTCACGATATCAGCAAACATCTCCCTATTAAGGTCTTTGAGGGGCCTTCTCAAGGTAGACAGGTTCTGCATAAAACCCCCATAACTGATCCACGAGAGTAATTCCATCCCTTCCTCACTGTGGCCAGAAATGAAGGAGCCAAATGCCACATGTTAAAGTATTTGAAGGCTTTCTTCTGCCCTTGCTGTTGCCATTATCTCGCAGTAGGATGGGAGTATGGTCAGAAATTCCTTCATTCAAGAAAAGTGCAGAATGCTCAAAAAAACTTAGTTATCCAAGTCTGATTAGCAAAAGCCCAATCCAGCTTACACAGATCCTGCTTTCCTGTTGTTGTTTGTTGGTCCAAGTGTATTGGCAACCTCTCCTCCTAACTTCCTCAATTGGCATTGCATAAGACAGTGATTGAATATATCAAATTCACTCATCTGAATTGCAGCGCCCCCTATTCTATCCTCAAATCCTCTTATGTTATTGAAGTCTCCCCAGATTAGCCAAGGTTCTCTAAGATCTGTCCCAATCTGTATCATGATTCCCAGAGGTTCTCCCTCTCGGTTTGGGAGTTATGACCATAGACAACCGTAAGAAAGGTAACAAGATTCCCATTGCTTGTAACTCTGAAATGCATGAGTTGATCTGTTTGGTTAGTAGTACCAGTTTAGGATCTCCTACCACACTACTGCTATTCTGCCATTGGGACGGGCACTGAGATTATGACAGAAATCCCATCCGGGGAAGGTCTTAGTCATGACAGGTCCATATGTCCCATTTTCAGTTAGCTTCAAGAAGACACATTATATTAATATTGTATTTTCTGCAGAAAAGAGCAAGCTCTCTCTGCTTTGCAGGGCCATTAAGGCCCCTAACATTCCAGATAGCGCAGCTATCCATGACCACTATCGATGACCCTCTGCTTGGAAGGGTTGGCTATGGTTTGCTGATTCATCTCCCTCACCTCGTGTTGCATCAAATCTGCCCAAGACTGTTTCCTGTTAGCTTTTACTACAGATGGACTGTGATCCGATCTCTGTTTGCTAGGGCTGGGTTGTTGTCTCACTTTACTGCCTACTCCCTCAGATTGGTCCTTACAGGTGGCTGTTCACTACTTGTATAGATCTCAGCACCTATGTGTGGCATCTCCTGACTCGGCTCTAGAGTTTTCTGGGGAACAGGTTGCCATATTTTCTTAATCCCCTGTCTACATACCTCAGTCTCATGGCCAAAGTTTTGACACTTAGAACAAAGTATGGGTTTGCATTCATAAGTCACCTTTTGTTCCATCAGTTGTCCCTGTTCATTTAAGAAACTGAATACTATCCTTCAATGGTTTATTGAGGTCACTTCCACCATAACTCGTGCAAAGTGTATTCTTTCTTTCTTTTTTGGTAAACTCATCGGTCATGATTGGGATACCAATCAGACTAGCTAGTTTGCTCAAGGTCTTATTTCCCCAATACTTCAATTCAAGTTGTGGCAATTGTATCCAAAGGGGAACACGGTCCACTCCTATCTTGTTCAATTGAGTAGTCTCTGTCCATGAGTAAGAATCACAGGCTTTCTGTCAAAAATGGATAATTTCATTTTGCAGTATTTTGTCCCGAGATTCAACACTGTCAAATCGAGCCAAAAAATAACCCCTTCCTGACTTGCCATACGTCATCAGTCCTAATTTGGCCATTTCCTCTTCAAAAACCTTCCATGATATTGTATGGGGATTTGAGCCAAGGACATAGCATAATAATGCCGATTTCCAGTGGTCGATCTCTTCCTGATTTCCTCGGCATCGATTATACCTATTTCAACTCCATTCTCAGTGAGAGGTTCCACAAATTGAAGACGGTTGTCCTGTTTTTTCAGCATTTTAGCATTGAATTTAATCCACGGGCTGGTCACTGACGTGTTACAATCGGAGGCAATTTTGTCCAGGTGAGCTGATGTTCTACCAGCGCTTCATCAATCGTTGGCCAGATCGGTGCCCTAGGTGTCATACGCGATCGATCTGCCAATGGAACAGTATTTTCATCCCGATTTTGGTGCTATCGCCAACCTTCATTTCCTGATCGCCAATCGATTGCTCCGCTGTAGTGTCCAAGGTCAAAGGTCGGTGGTAGGGGGCGGCGTCCTCTCCACGACCGGCGGCGCCCTCTGTGTGTGACTGCCTTTCTCTTTTTCGCCATAGCTGAAAGAGAGAAAAGAAGTTTAATTTTTTAGGTTTCTAAAATTTAATTTCAATTTTTGTTTCAAGTAATTTTTTATGTTACTTATTTCTTCATTATTGTTTCCAATTATAATTATGACATCACATATAGTAAAATTCAAATATATTAAAATTATGATAATAGTTTTATATGATTTCTCACGAACACGATTATCAGCAGAGCTTTTATCAAATCTCGTGCAAGAAGTGCATGACTTAATTTAGTATACCAAGCTCTTGGAGATTGTTTAAACCATATATTGACTTATTGAGTATACACACTGCCTTTTGTTTATTTTCAAGTTTGTGGCCTAGAGGTAGGTTTATATAGGTTCTTCTTCCAAATCTCCATGTAAAAATCATTTTTAACATCCATTGAGACAAACTCCAACCGGGTTTACAGCAACAGATAATAAGAATCTGGATGGTATTAATTTGCAACCGGAGCAAAGGTTTCCTCGATCTATGCATAAATCTGATGAAACCTTTTGCCACCAGTCCGGCTTTATATCTTTCTATGGTTCCATACTGTCAAATGTTATTTTGTAACCCATTTACAACCGACGGGTTTTATTTTTGGTAGTGGAACAATATCCCAAGTATTGTTTCTTAAGTGCATCAACCTCTTCTTCATGGCTTTACACCAAGTTGGTGTTTAAGGGCTTCATTATAATTTGCAGGTTCAACTTCTCTTTTAACACGCTCAAATACTAGCAAGTATACTAGGTCGTGCAAGTAGTATAAACGGATGAAGTCCCGAGTATCGATCCACGAAGACAGCTCGATTTATTCTAAGAAAATATTCCTAATTCTAATTTAAACTAACGGAAAGTTTATAGTTTTGGTGATTTGATAAAAGAGATAGAACACGAATAATAGAATAAACGCAAATAAAATAGGTGAGGTAGAGCAGTTAATGACGAACGTGATCAAGACACATGCTCGGCACGAAATATTCTACGTCTTCATGCAACATCATCTATCTAATCAACATGAATCAAGTCAAGTGGAATTTCCTAATATATGTGCTACCCGTTATTCACGTAACTGGCAACCCTACGTATATGTCTATATGACTGTAGTTCTATACGTGCATTCGATCTTCGTGAAATTCCCAGAGTTTAGAAGCTTTCGGCGCCTAAGGTCTCGGAAAACCACACTACGAAACCGAATTCCATCTCTGGTCGGTTTTACGTAGTGGTATTATTCAATGTTTTGTTCTAATCGGTTTAATCACTTGTCCGTCTCATAAACCAATCAATAACCATACGCATGGAGGCCAATCACACGTACGCATATGAAGCACAAAACAAAGAATACATAACTGAAATCATATGATTAAATAAAATAATAATTGCATTAATACGTAGTCATAATCCGGCCTCACACGGCCTTAATCACAAAGAAATTACGCTAGCATATTAATAAACGAAGATGACAACGAATCGAAAGAAAACATTGTCGAAATCGAAATATTAAAAGGTAAGAAATTCGCCCTTTTCGATGCTCGGCTTGTCTCGCTCTTCGCCGTCAAAATTCCTCGCAGCCGCCAAGAGCTTTCTTTTTTTTTTTCGTCTGTTATTCGCTGTTGATCGCTCTTTATTTTCAGCCCTCTATTTATTTTCAGTCGCACGAGGCCCTTCGTTTGTGTGCATGGGTTCTATATATAGGTAAATAGAATAGCCGAATTGTAGAGATCTTAGCCCGATATTCACTTCATATGCATGATCAACGATTGCGCTGAGTCTTGAGGCGTATCTTTCAAGTTTTAGATCAGATTCCTTCTTTATTCCACGTTTGAATTAGGCCACGTTGGTGCTTGAGTCAAAGGCTGCTCCCAGTGACCTTTTTCTCCATTGAACGTGTGCATCAATCTTATAGTATAAGCCATCATTTGTTTATTGGGCATATCATGGTCTCTTGTGGGCTACAGGCATAAATGGGCTGAAATTAAATTAAGGAACCAACCCTTCTTGATTAAAAGGTAGCCCATCGTTCTTGGCGCGCCTATATGCTCGGCTTTGGTCTTTTTGCTCCGATATCTATAAAACACGAAATGCGAAACATAAGCGGAAGATATTCAAATATATTCGAGTATTTTTTCATAGACAACGACCAAAAGTATGCTATTATGGTATAAATGACGTAAAATCCTAACTTATCAACAACCCCCAAACTAGCTTCGATTGTCCTCGATCATAAAAGCGAAATAAAACCAAATCAAGTTAGGATTATAGAACATCAGTCAATGAATTCTCCGTTTCAGCTCAGAAAATGTTAAAGCAGGTAAAGTCGAGAAATCATCAACTAATGAGCGATCTAGTCAAAACACGATGCATGAGGTAATATGTCGAAATCTTACCATAGCACGAAAGACATTTCTAGAATATACCACGCATCAATCCACAACTCTCACAAGGATCGCTCAATTCGCTCGAATGTTTTCAAAGGGATGTATAAAGACGCTCAATTCACATGAAAAGATATTACTCTATGCTTGCAAATATATCACATCATAGTCACATAGTAGAAGTCATGCACGAATCAAAGGGTCTTTCATCAAGGGTTGTAATGGGGCTTGGTGGTTTTAAAAGGTGCATCATATAGGAAAGTGAGCTAAAAGCATCAAATGTTGTCAATCATCGAATCCGCTCTTCTCACCACTTATTTCGCTCTTCTAACGCCGTGCCTATTTCCACTCAGCTCATCATTTTTTCTTTTCTTGCTCTTCTCGCTCGTTTTTTTTTTCTTCTCTTTTTTTTTTCGTTTTTTTCTTCTTTTCGTTTTTTTTTTTGTTTTTCGAAACAGCCCATCCTATCTTTTTTTTTTGTATGTCTTATCGACGAGAGAGGTTTCTAGTCCGCTGCAATATTACGATGAGAGATCTATATCATAGAAAGAGTTCATAACTAACATGCATCTACGATTAGCTCCTTCTCAACCAACAAGCCATTTTTCACGATATCGATAAATTATTGATACGGGTCGTATAGGCAAATTTGAGGTAATCAGGTAAAAATATCTGGGCTCCAAATCAACAAATAAGTCATATACGGCTCAAAGGGGCTCACTAAGTGGTAAATACGTAAGGTAGGGAAATATTTAGTAGGCAATGACTCAATCCTATTACCCTTCTTCATTTTCGCACATAAAGATCCACATAGTAACCATTGACATGCATAACAGAGCAAGTTCGAAAATATTCAGTCCATGCGTTCACACAAGAAATAAACACGAGCATAATGAGTTGATCTGAATTTTCTGAAGGCTCAAGAACTCACATATAACTGGGTTTGTGCTTCATGATACGCAATACTCTACTAAAGCAGTCAATATAGCCAACTAATCATGCTAATATCACGACAAATGCAACATGTAGGACTATCACATGCAATTCATCGAATCATATCACGACATGGAAAAAATTTCAAAAATTTTCATCATTGACAGGAGACTCCACAGATGACGTTCAAATCGCAACCTTCATTAGTTATACCCACTAAGACCAAACACATCGATACCTAAGCATGTAAGAATATTAAATCTAGCATGTGTTACATCCCACCCCCAAACTAATTAGCACATTGTCCTCAATGTGTAAATTAAAAGCAAAAGAAAGAGTATAAGTGACACTGCCCTGAATTTTACGTCGATCGATGGAAAAGACTTTGTTGATTCGCAGTAAGCAAGCAAGCATCACGAACGGGCAACCCCCAAACTAGACATGAGCCTGCGAGAAAACATGACTAAACGGCACCGTGAGAGAAAATGTTTATTAGACAAAAATATAAAATAAAATAAGACATATAGTAGATAAGATAAAATTATATATGCATCGATAAGCCTTGGGTTGCCTCCCAAGAAGCGCGTTTTTATAGTCGTTAGCTCGACTCTCTGTTCGTGTTGAAGGTCCACGACTCTGCATGTTCAGTAGAAGTACTGAACACCTTGATTTCATCTTTTTGCAGAGAAGTTTGATCTCAGAATGGTACAACTTTGCGTGATTGCAATCTTTAAACTCTCTCCAAGGGTCGACTTTCGGCTCCCAAATAATGGTGAAATCAACGATCATCGATGCCTTAATGAATTCTTCTGTGAATTTTCTATCTGAATGATATGTAGACTTCATAACCAAGCGTAGAATAGGATCGAAAGTCTCCGGCTCCATCTTTCTCTTCTCCACGACATCATATATTGCGAAATTCTCGATTTCATCCTCACTATTTTCTTGGCGATCCTCCAACTCCATGGAACACATGACTCGGTCTGCTGGAACGAAATCTACAGTAGCCTCTGGGTTGATCGATTTTTCCTAACTCGATCTCATCGTTAGCTTCACTTGGTTCCAACACCGGTTCTTGAGTTATTTCACAATTAAACGGACTGGCTTCTATGTGCTCTTGTGGATTTGACTCAATGTGGTTCGAGGGTACTTCTTGTTCGCGTTCAGACATTGTATTTTTTAGCTTTTCCAATTGGGCCGTCAGATTCTCAGCTCTGCTTTTAGACTCTGAAAACTCATAGAAGTGGTTGTACGACTACTGTCTTCTTGTATCACTGCCATCTTCTCGAGCGCTATATCCCAATCGGCCTTTTCGTTTTGAGGTGGAGTAATCTGTTGGTGGGCATGTCTTTCAATTATTGGTTGCTCATACGACCCTGCCATCTTTTCGAGCGCTATCTCCCAAGCGGCTTTTTCTTTTTGAGGTGGAGTAAAGTAATCATACGAGGGAAAATGTGAATAATTGCCGGTGTGTAAGAGTTAACAATTCTCCCCTCGTCCATCATACCACGATCGTGGAGGCTCGTAACGATTGTACTTGCATTCACTAGGAGATGTCGGCATCCGCAAAAAATCGCACTCCAGTTCATCGTCGAATGTCGCATAGGTCTCGGGAGAATATTGCGAGTATCGCTGCATCCCTTATCCTACAAAACACAAACGAGAAAGATGAGAGTAGTATCAACGTATATAATAATAATAATAAATAATAATACTAATAATAATAACTAAAATATCTAAACTAAAATTTAGAATAACTCCTAGAACAAATATACCGCTGTCCCCGGCAACGGCGCCAAAAACTTGGCACGCTCAAATACTAGCAAGTGTACTAGGTCGTGCAAGTAGTAAAACGGACGATGTCCGAGTACTCCACGAAAGACAGCTCGATAATCTAAGAAAAACATTCTTAATTCTAATTTAACTAACGAAATTTTTTATAGTTTGATTATTTGATAAAAGAGATAAAAAAAACACAAATAATAAACAAACTCAAATAAAATAAGTGAGGATAGAACAGCAGACGACGACGTGATTAAGACGCATTGCTCGGCACGAATTATTCCTATGTCCTCATAGTCAGGTAGAATTTCCTAACATACGTGCTACTCGTTTGTCCCGCAATAGCAACCCTACGTAAATAGAGAACCAATCAACTATATGGCTATGTGACTGTAGTTTCCTATACGTGCATTTGATCTTTACGAAATTTCCCGAGGTTAGACGCTCTCGGCGCCTAAAATTATCGGAAAACCACACATACGAAACGAATTTCCATCTCTGGTTGGTTTACGTAGTGGTATTCAATGTTTTGTTCTAATCGGTCTAATCACTTAGTTCGTCTCATAAAACCAATCAATAATCATACGCATGGAAGCCAATCACACGTACGCATATGAAGCACAAACAAAGAATACATAACTTAACTCATTATGATTAAATAGAAAATAATAATTGCATTAATACGTAGTCATAATTCGGCCTTACACGGCCTCAATCACAAAAGAAATTAGCCTAGCATATTAAATATACGAAAACGACAACGAATTATATGGTAGCATATTAAAATACCTTGAATATAAACAAAAAAAATTATTTACAGTGTTATGATCCCATTTCTCGAAGATGAATCATTTTTTGTCGAAAATTATTTTTTTTCAAATTAACATACCTTGAATATATATAATTTTTTTGTGTTATGGGATCATAACACTTGTAACCTTTCTGTTATGATGAATACCCTAAGAATACAGCTTTTATAGAGTTTGAGTCAAGTTTTTCAAGTCTTTTGATGTGTACATAGCATACACATCCGAAGACTCGCAGGTGCCCGAGTTGGGTTCCTATTTAGGAGAATTTTTATTGGACTTTTATAATTCAAAACGACAGTGGGTAATCTATTAATAAGGTATGTGGCTGTGTGTAAGTACTGCATCAGACCAAAATACATTAGGGAACATTACTTTGAAATAATAGTGATCTCGTCACTTCAAGGAGATGACGGTTACTTCAGATACTCCATTTTGTTCAGGAGTATTGATACATGTTGTTTGATGCAATATTCCGTTTCGTTTAAAACACTCTAAAAAGTTTTTTATTTACATATTCAATTCCATTATCTGATTTGAAGATTTTAATTTATATTGGTAGCACAAGATTTGAAAATCTCTAAAACATAAAAAGACATCAGATTTATTATTTAGTAAATAAAGTCATGTGATGCGAGAATAATCATATGTAAATGTGACAAAATATTTAAAATTATTATAAAAGTTAATTGGGGCTGGACCCCACACATCAGAATGTATTAAATCAAACATTTCTTCAGATTTAGTTGTAGAATATGAAAAGGTAATCTATTTAGTGTGGTTTAATTTATTTATAAAACTGCACGTAATAATGGTGCGGTGTGAATTTTTGGGTTCAAATCGCACCGCACCGACCGCACTCTAGTTTTCTAAATTTTTTACTAATTATATCTAACTTTTCTCTATGGTAAGTACACTAGTCATATGTGAAATTTATTTTTTAGTTTAATTATTTTTCTTTACAAATAAGTCTTTTAATAATATGCTAATTTGTTGATTCATATGAAAGTTATGTCATTACTAACATAATTTTTATATTTTATGTAAAACATGTTTTTATAAGCACAAACGGTCGGACATGTAGGGTCAAATAGATGCGACTCGGAAAGTTAATAACAATTGACCTACGTGTGGTTGCGGTGCGGTTTGCGGTTTTTAACCGAACGGTGTGGTTTTATTTTTCAAAACCACACGTTGCAGTTTTGAAAAAGTAAATTTCACAGAAACGATTTGATCATCCTTCAGATAGAATTCTTACTAAAGTTTCTCCTGATTTTACTTTGATACTCATATTATGATATATGTAAAATTTCAAAAAACAGTTAATTGTACTATACGGTGCGGTGTGGTGCGGGCGGCGGTTCGGGCGGTTTTGTGAAAACCATTGCACAACCCTAGTGGTCATGGCTAGTTTTTTATTTTGGGTTTTAAAGCTTTTGTTCGGAGCAGATTACGTCGCCGCGCCTGCAATGAAAACCCATCAGCCTAGCTAGTTTCCTCCCATCAATGGGACGGGATCGTCTGTTGCAGCAGAATGCACTGGGTTGTTGTTAGACTTTTGTGGAATTTATATGCATTGGACAAATTTATATTTTTTTATTAGGTAAAAAACCTAAAATGGTCCCCAATGTTTACCCTTGGGACCAATTTAGTTCCTATGTTTCGCGAGGACAAATTTAGTCCCCGTTGAATTTGAACCAAATTGATCCCTGCCGTTAAATAACCGTTAATTTAGATGGAAGGTGACACGTGTCGACATGCGATTGGACAGGCTTAAAAAATCATTAATTAAACATTAAAAAGGGGGAAAGTCTAAAGAAAGGGAAAAAAAGTTCAAAAAATAGTGTAAAGACAAAGAGAAAATTACTAATAAATTAACAAAAAATGAATAATAATATAAAATAGTAAATAACAATTGAAAAAGAAAGAGAGAGAAGAAAATATAATAAAAATAATAAATTTTAAACAAAGAAAATAAACAAGAGACAAATAAAAAA